>WAAB01017773.1:38464-88639 GCA_013389865.1 Piaya cayana
AAAAAAAAAAAAGAGAAAGGGTATGAGGAACAAAAATTAAAATGAAAAGTTCAGTACCCGTTTCTGTCCTGTAACTGTAAAGTATCTGGGTGACACACCCCAGCATGTAGGGATTAGTGATGCAAATTACTCTCTTTGTAATGGGCTTAAACCACACACAAGTTATACTTCTTTCAAACACACGTTAAGGATCAATAAAGGAAAAAACATGTATTTTAATGGCCCATAGGCAACCTAACGGTTCTTTCTTTATGTTGTAAACTATGAAACAATTTAATAACCCTTCTAGATATAAGCTATTCCTGTATGGAAAACAGGATTCAGAGGGATCTGGAGATCACTTAATTGCTCATTTTTCACCAAGGCAGGATGTATGCATACTAACCTACAGCATTCCTGAATGCATCTGTATAATCTGTTCCTAGAAGCCTGTAATGATGGAAGTGGCACCTCTCCTGTAGGGAGTCTGTTCTAGTGCATACGTATCTGCTTTCAGTACTGCCACTGTACTGCAGTGCCATTTGTTCAGGCATTTCCCTGACTATAAGCAAGAAAAGTACTAAAATTAGTATGAAAATATACTCATCTGTACTTTTTAACAGTCTTGATTGTTTAGTAGTTCCCAGTTCTGTGGTACAAGGAGAGTTGCTACATCTCACTACATCTCCATTTCTTGTAGTAAAGAAAATAAGTTCTACACAGAAACCATGGGCAGTTAAGCCACCTTCATTAACAATTTCTAAAATCTCAATGTGAAAAGCAATTAGAGCAACATTATGTTGTTACTGTTACTGTTGTTAATTAAAGTGACTATGCTTTGTAGTGACAGGGAAAGATAGATTTGCTACTGCTTTTGCCCCTCCTCCTGCTGTTGAATTAACTGAGATCCCCAGTTGCAAATGTATTACAACAACAGATACAGTTCTTCCAGTACTCACCCTACAGGAAGGCTGTCACAGAGAAGGCAACACGCACAGTCTCACATCTTGGTCTCTGTTCTTGTTGAGTTTATTAGAGGTGAAGCTATACACACACCAATAAAGTAGGGCTGTGTTTTGCCACCCAGTCAGTTTTTCTTGGCTGGGACACTGCCAACTCTGTTTTTCTTCTCAATCCCATTATCATCATTGGAGCATAGAGATAGCTCATAAAATTTATAAGCACTTGCATATCATAATAAATTTTTAGAGCAACTTGAACAATGGAAAAGGGATCATGCTGTAGGAAGCCAAAATGTCAGTAAGGTTTCATCTATCCCACACCTCTGAAGTCTTGCTGAATCTGGTTTCACAGGGCATAAAAGAAAATCACGTGAGATGCTGTATATGAAAGGTATAGGATAAATTCATTGGCAATAACGCTTAAACATGCTGGCCCTGGCAGGAAAAGAATGAGTTACTGTCAAGGAATAGTGGGAAGTCTGGCTCTCCAGGAGTTGCAGTACCTTTCCCTGCGGACAGCACTCCCTTGAAGTCAGTCTGATAGGCACTTGAAGTCTGCCTTACCGCTGACAGATTGAATTGCTGACAAGGGCTGTACAGTGGATTTTTTTTTTTTTTTTGCATGATAGAAGCATTGTTTACATTGGAAGCTAATTCTTTATGATATGTGAAGTTAATGATTCAGATAGAACAGTTGAAATACCCGGCTGATCAAATTTTATCAAGCATCTTCTATAAACACACTGAAAACACTCCTCCTGCCCTATTTAAGAAACTATTTAAAATAATGAATACCTGTTAAAGTTTTAGCTACTAAGTTTAAAGTATGCTTCAACCCAAGGACCTTATAGAACAATTATTTTCCATTATTTCCCCCATCTGTTTTTGTGTGTTGCTTTCATTGCATTCAGGATCCAAGGGAGTGACAATCATACTGCACAGAATCCCATCACTCTGTCTGCAAACTTACAACATAATGCATGTCTACACAGAGGTAACTGCTGGCTGTTCAAAACTGAGGCTCTCTTTTTTAGCTTTTTGTAAAAAGAGGTCCAGCCACAGAGGCAGCTGTATGCATTTTCTTGTCAGATGCAGTTTTTCCTAAAAGTAGAGGTGAGAAACTGTCCATTTGACAGCTGAACACAAGCTGAAAGCAGGAATAAGGTCTGCTATTTCAGATCCTGTACTACATAAAAATTCATTGACTGATACAGGAGAGATGACCAGGGTTTTGCCTGGGGTTTAATTTTATGGGTTTTTTTGGTAAGAAGTCTCCTATTCTCTAGATATGAAGTTGTCATTGCAGATTAATTTCTGGAATGAGATTATGACATTTCCTTCAGAAATAGTTGAAGTCGGGACCAAGATTATTGTTAGCTTGTCTTTTTTTCCTAAAGAACATATGGCATGCATTACATTTGTCTGCATTGTACTGAAAAAAATTTAAAAATTAATTTAAAAATTCTGGCAATGGAAAGGACTCTCAAATACTTCCCGCTTTCTCTTTAGAATATTTCAAGCTTATCTGCCATGCTGTATCTAAGTTATATATATTAGCCGAAGAAAGTGAACACACACACGCACCACCCAACTGTCCTTTTATATTTTTATTTGGTGTTAAGTAACTCCACAAGAAAACAAAATCAGTTACTCTGGTGTACGTGAAATCAGAACAATACAACCACTTGAAGCAAAAAGTAGAAACAAAGTTCAGCCCAGGAATGGAAAACTGATACTTCAGTGCTATGGATATGCAATGCGCTTCATACCACAGTGCGGTTCAGCGTATGCCAACCTTTAATGCTTTTGTTTTGTTGTTGTTTTTGTTGTTGTGTGTGTTTCTATCCATACAGTAAAACTAAAAACCACACTTCAGCTCTCATTTAAAGCTTTAGAGCTTTAGCCATTAAACTATGAAAACAAATAAAGACCATTTGTTATTGCCCAAGCTCAAGATACCATTTTATTTTCCCAAAGGTGCTGAAATTATTACACACCACAATGTAACTATAAGCAACACCTTTGTTACTTTTGAGCCCTTTCTTACCAAAGAAGCAGCTCTAGCCAAATTTAACTGAGCTGAAGTTTGTGTTTGAAATATGTCCATTAGGTCATTTCTTGTTCTCCAATGAAGTTCTATTCCATTCTCACTGTAGTGATTTGAAGAATAGCGTGTGTGAAATTCTTTTTGACTTTCATGTTACAGTTAACTAGTTCTCAGTGCAGGTGCTGAACAACCTCTCAAGGAAGCTCCAGAAGTAAAATATATAAAAATCTATCCAAAGTCTGCAAATAAATTAAGAAAAGAAACTGTAAAGTGTCAAAAGATCTGTTGTATGAATACAAACCCTAAAACATAGTCTAAGAGGAGGACCAAAAGTCAGTCCCCAGGAAGGACAAACCAAGCCAATTTTAAGTAAGGATCTCAACAAAAGCATTGCCAAAGAAGGGTATGTTTTTTTTCAGCCATGTCTTTAAATTTTTACATTATCAGTTGAATAAAGGCAACAAAACCTAGTTACTAGAGAAAACCTTTCTAGCACAGAACATATTTCAAAGGCATTTCAGCTCACATTTCAAACATCTATGGTTTTCATGAGGTTTATTGCCTGTCAAAATTAATGGTTAAGCTTTTCAAGTCACTATTGGACTTTCTGCACTTCCTGATGTTATAGACATGCTGCTATTGTATAGACTAGTTAGTTGTTGGTTTTTAAACTATGAGTTGGTAAAAACTTAGAATGTTTAGTTTTGCAAATATTGCTTGTCCTGGCTTATACATTTTGCATAATGTGTTAAAAGCACAAGAAGTTGATAGTCTTGTACAGATGCAACTTGACAATGTATCGACTTTCTAAGTTAACAAAAGAAAATTGAAAAGCAAGTCACATAAAGCAACAATCACTACTGCAATCACACGTGTATGTCATAAGTCATCACCTTCCCTACCCCCACCCACCACACACATAGCTTGCCCCACACATTCTCTCAGGAACACAAAATGTACTACGAGATTTACTAAATTACAGCCACAACAGCAGCTAACTGCAGCAGCCACAGGATTTCTTTCAAGTGAAGCACTGACCCTTTGTATTTAAAACATTGAACACTGAGCATTTTAGATAGTTTCAGTCATTCAGGCTCAAGTTCAGTACAGAATGCTTTTGGAGGTTACATGAGTGCCATCATCTGCAACAAGACAACATTCTCATTACAAAATTCACAACAATCCACACATCACCCCAGTGGTTTATTATTTTTTGGTGTTACTTTTTCAACTTCTGCCCCACACTGGCAAGTTGCTAAAAAGGACAAAAAAAAAAAAGAAAAAAAGGAAAAAATACCCCACATTGCCTCCATGCCTACAAAAAATCCTTGGCTTCTCCAGTTAGCAAAATTACAAACCATGGTATCCGCAGTGTTGGTTTGTGGGAGGGGGGGATCATAGGATAGAAAACACAGTTTCTGTAAGTCTCTAAATCACAACCCTGTTGTTCCTACTTCAAAGTTATGAGATTTACTGAATGAAGACTGGACAAGTCATTCATGCTTTTCTCCTGCGTTCAGAAAGGCACTGATAGATTACAGTGTTAAGTATTTATCTCCCAGTTCTTAAAGAACAACGCCTAATGTGCAGAAAGCTGAAGTCTGAATAGCAGAAGTAGCTGCAGACACTGCGATGCTAAGAAGAGAGTAATAGTGGTAGAGCTACAGTTACGAATGAAAATAACTGCAATTAAGATGCAAAAAAGCAGTGGTACTACTAAGACAAGCACATGCACATCCATTCTTCATTTGACAACACAATCTAGTCTAGTTCGAATAGCCAAGATTTTTAACAGTTTTTTTGGGAAAAAAAAATCTTCAATAGGACAGCAGTGTCCTCATCTATAAAATAAGCAAGAAGAGAAAGATAAATACACATCTGAATCCATTAACTGAAGTGGAAACTCAAGTTGTTTTAGAGCTACAGACCCTCAAGGATAGTTTTCCATCTCATGTTACTTTCAAACCATCTGTTCTACTCTGGAGTTTTTACAGTTGAGTTCGAGAAAAAAGCTCTTCCTCACACGGATCAGCCCATTCACTTCCACCTTCTGAGGCTGTGTCTTCAGAGCTGGAGCTATCACTGGAGTAGATCTTCTTCCTGAAGCCATTTGGTTTTGCCTCAGCATTTATATCATCGGCACATCTTGCTTCATAAACAGAAGAAACCTAAGGATTTAAACTGACAGTGTTGATGGGCAACAACACAGAACATGCTTGGGGTTTTTTTTTCTGAGCTAGGAGGTTACATAGTTTTGTAGTTGTTCAAGAGAAATGTCATGGTTACAAGGTAAGGCATCCTCTTTCCTGACCGAGTCCACTATGTAGAAAGGACTGCAGGGCAGCAGGGAAAAATGTGGGGCTATTATTACTTTTCCTATTCCTTAATTTTGGGATGTGCACAAAACGGCAAGAGAATTAAAAGTGAACTCAGTTAGAATGCATAATTATCACAGGTCATGTTAGAAAATTACTGTTTAAATTCTCTCCAAAATTTGGTGTTAAATATTAAATATCACAAAAACATGGCACAGATCTGACTGAGCTTCAAGCCAAACTGATTTATTTACAGTTGAATCAGTAAATCAATAGCAAGCATGTCACAGTGTAAATCTAAGTGCTATCACTGGTTGAAAAGTGCACCTTTTACTGCATGTGTACGTGCAAATTTTCCCTATAGCATAAGATCAGGTTGTTGCTTGCAAGCAGGACAGAATTAAGCACGTTATGTTTATGCCTGTAGCAAATGCTCTTTTCTGCCTTCACAGTGCACACCAGCTCACCCTATGCTTACTGACATTAGAAGCTGAGGAAAAGACAACTCATGTTTAACACAGGCAACAAGCAAAAGCCAAGTGTTCTCAAAGAAAACTGAATTTGCCTAACTACCAGAAGTACAACTGGTGGCGCAAAAGCCTGTACTCCCCAAAGTACAAGAGGAACATTCAGAAGAATGCTCAAGACGCAGAGAAGATTAAAAAACAAAGTCAGGAAAGAAAAGCTTTTGAAGGGTCACAAAGGAATTTCATTTCAGGCCAGAATGAAAACTCTGGTAAAAGGAAAGATGTAGTAACATACCCTTATAAAATAAACAAAAAACCTCCCTTCCCCTCCAGTAACACACTTACCATATTAAAATCTAAAAGATGTTCACCATCACTGGATATTTCCTTTACACCTCCTACATCATTCTCTCCCTTGGCATTTGTATAACACTCTTACATTGTTTGGGGGGGAAGATCAGAGGAAAAGGGAAGAAAAAAAAATTGAAGAATGCTGTTATTTACATTTAGTCAAAATGAAAGCATCTAGAGAAGTATTCTTGAAATTCCCACTTAAGCCACGTAAACTGTGCTTGTGGGGGATTTTGTAGTTTGACATCCTTAAAGAGGTAAGCATAATACTTTATGGAAGTTTCATCAAATCTTACCTGGATGACCAAATAATAAAAAAAACCCAGAAGCTACTTAGTTCATGAAAACATCTAAATAATAAGGTACAAAAAGCAAGAATTACTTCTTTTATTAGAAATGCTTCAGTACACTTTTCAATTCTGGTACTGCATGGCATTTTAGATAATTTCTATTTCTACACCCACACAAAATATACTGCAACATCAGCCTGATCCTGACTGAAGCTCAAAAAACGTTGACATGAATGGTTGTGGTTTTGACTTAGCAGACTAAGTTTCTATACAGAATATCAACATGTAGCATATAGATACATGCATCACATACATGGATCACATGCACCAATAAACATATATAAAACATATCCATTCAGAAAAATGGATACAAGTGAAGATTTGTGAATGAATAACGTTAGCTCTGAGGATAAAGCTCTGGTTTTGTTAAACTTTACACTAAAAGGAAATCCTGGAACTATTCTACTTCACAGAAATTCTGCCACTGTCAAGCAAGTTCTGGACTTGACAGCATACCGTATATTCTACCTTCCATTAAAGACTTGCAGAGTTATGCTGGTTCGCCAGCAGATGTCAGCAAGATGATGACACAAATCCCTCACAGGAATTCAGTGAATACTCTGGAAAATGCATACTCAAGAGTGTCTCCACGCAATTGCGTTTAGACCAATAACAACCCCACAGCTTTAGAGAAGGATACTAAATATCTTTACTTTGTATATACTGATTATTTTTCTAATAATAGGAGGTTCTGCTATCAGTCCAGGAGGTAAATCAAAAGTTCTGCAGGCATCATCTATTCTCTCTCACTGTGCAAACTTAATTCTACAGCTGGGAGCAAAGTAATTTAAGATGTTCTTGAAAGTAACCCAGGCTGTCCTGAACACCAAAGTAAGGGCATTTGGGCAAAAAGAACACAGCTGAATAGCTTGCACTTTAAAAAATAGTTCAGTAATCATGACCGGTTCATCTACTTACAGATTATTAAGTAACTAGATCTCTGATCAAAAGTTTCTCGCACTGAGCCTCAACCAACAGGAAGCATCAGACAGGCTGTCAGTTTGGAGTACAGAACATTCTTGTATAGCTTCCTGCCTTCTTCCCAGAAAAGGTAACTTCGCGTGCAGGCAGAAAAAAACCCAAAACAGCTGTCTGGATTCTTGCCTACCCACTGAAAAACAGGGTTTGGGCCAGCTGTCGGATGCTATGAAGTTTTTTGAGGCAACAGTGTTGCAAGCACACCTGCTTCTGCCTGTGAGCAGCCTGCCTACTCTGTGTGGGACAAAAGAATTTCTAGATTGTCAGAGTGAAGGGAGTGGCCAAAAAGGAAATCCCTCTCCTTCCCAACTTCAGAGGAATTCCACGCATTCACTGAACAACTGGCCTGTTATTTATGCGAACCCATAAAATGTACTTATCATATTTTCACATTCTTATAAAATGAGCTACCTACTAAGAATTAATCAGGTTGAAAAAAATTTAAAAATGCAACAAAGTATTCTCAGAGTCAGAGACTAATTCCAGGCTTTGGAATTAAGTATATTTTAAAACCAATTTAATTTTAAAACTACTCAGAAGCACACTTCAAGATTTATCACAAATGCAATTCAAGAATCCCTGTCCTCTCTCAAAGAGGAGAGTTTGATGGAAGTTTACTACCTTTTTTTTAAAATACAGACCAAAGTTCCAACTCATCTGCAACAATTCCAATCCGTAAGAAAGTGCATTTTGTTCTAACAAAGGTGAAAGAACAAGTTGGTTCAAACAGGCACCGTTTCTTACCTTCACACTGTGATGCTGGAAAAAGGGGAGAATAGAGCGCCTTTTCCCACCAGCATTGCTTTTCCTGGCTGCCACTCATTCTCTGCAGATCAGTATTCAATATAGAAACCATTTAGACAATAATCACACTTCATTATACCATAAAAAAATATACTTACATGTAAAGGAGGAAACTCGGGTATTACAACCAATTTGCTAGGTCACATTGTTCAAATTCTAATACTAATGAGAAAAGACTGTCAAACTAGAGCAGAACACCCATTATCTGAACTTATAATCAATATAAACTCCACATAGGGGCTCATACTTTGTCAATATAAGTTGTACAAATCCAGAACAAAAAGATGAATTTCAGCCCTGCTCTGAATAATCTAAGTACAAAACAGGAGAGAACAGAGAGCTACCCAAGAGATGCAAGTACAATGAAACAGCATTAGTCACCATGACAAACAGTACAGTGTAAAACACAATGAAAAGAAAGCAAAGAAGCAGCAGCAAAAGTTGATGTTTAAAGTAGTACCATTACCATTAATGGGACAATGTAAAATTAAACCAGAGAACTAATGTGTCAATATAAAGGAAAACTGATTATGAAAATGATTTGTCTTGATGCTAAAATTAACTTTAATATACTCACTAAAACCACACCTAGAGTACTCCCCTGCCCCATATTTTAATGCTAATTTAAGTTTATCATAGTCTTTTCCTTATGAAACTGATGGATGCGGCTAACATACCAAAGGCTTATCACAACAGACATGTCCACAGCTTTATAACTGCAGCTGTGGAAACCCCCTTAACCTTCAAAAGGTGATGCCAGCTTGTAACATCCCTTAGAGATATAAGAATGACCTGAAATCCAACTGTGACCCAACTAGCTACTACAAACAGTAACACATGGGCTTCAACACTTTCTATCCAGCTTCCTCCTCTGTAAAACACTTAGGCATGGAAAATTACCCAATCTCCTTTCACTCCTCCTTAAGCTACTGTAAAACTACAAATGGATAGAACCTGAATTACAAATGTTTATTACTTAAGAAAGAGAAGACCCTCTCAAACCAACTGAAAACTCAGGAGTGCTCTGTTCAGAAGCATGTGCCAGACTAAACATATTAAAACTGCCCATGGTGGTTTCCTCTTCTAATACCAAGGGACGCTCCCTTTTGGAATCCCCCCGCAAAATCTCAAACCCCAACTCCGAGGAAAGAAGTTCTTCAAAGGCTTAAGTTTTAAAAGAAGGAAAAAAGAAAGCCCAAGGGTATTTGAAGCAGGACTTGGTAAGAAATATATGCCTTTACAACTGAATTCAGTCACTGAAGCCTCACTGCTACTAAATATAGATAGAGGCATCTAAACTCACAGGCATGGTTCTTTATTAACTTCCCATTTCCCATGTCAGTGGTGTCACATCTACACATGTCATAAGACGGATACGCAATACCAGGTCACAAGCAAAGCCAGCTTGAGCCTGGTGAGGTGTAACAAGCTATAATCTTGCTTCCTGGGTTAAGTTACCATCACAGCCTATGGATCTGCTTTAGGATCTCTTGATGACTGAACTGATGATGGCTGCAGGCTGCACAAGAGCCCGAGTCCTTCCATCTCCACCTCAACACCAGAACAGTTAGGAGAAAGCCAGCAACACATCTTCTAGCTCCATATAGAAGCCCAGCAAAACTTCAGTGTGAGTTCAGATCTGCCCCTTTTGCCCCTATGCTGAACCTTCTGGAATAACTTATGTTCCTTTCTGTACCATAAGGGCAGATACATAAAGCAAAAGACCAGACACAGAAAGACCAGCCATCCATACTAAATCCATGTGGGAGTTTGTTTGGGAGGTGATGAAGTCATAAGCTGATGCCCATTTTATACACTCACTGAAGAAAACCAAATTTTCCTATAGTTGCTTATATGTTTGCTATAATTACAGAGTCTGTCATTACGAAAACTAAGTGAATTACAGAAATACTCCTAATTAGAAAATATTAAACACCAGCTCCAGAAAAATTCTATGACCACCTTTCTCTGCTGGCATTCTTTCCCTTTTAAAATGGCATTTTGAACTTATGCCTCCTCCTTCTCTCTCTCACACACTCACACATGCTTCCCGTGTTCCATGAACAGTTCTATTAAATTCTTAGCTGTCCATCTAAATAGCTGTTACTCTCAATGGTACTAGTACTGGGAATTCCAAGTGGAAATCCTTCCTCTCTGAAACTATCTCCATGCTTAATTTACTTAAGACTAAAGCAGAGCTCAAAGACAAGAAGGTAAACCGAACTGCACTGCTGTTTTGCTCCCACTCTTGCTGCAGAAAGAAGACTCATAGATTTTTCTTTTGTTTCTACTGCTAAATATATGGTAACCCAGGCTTCCCTGAAGTGCCTCTGGTTGAGGCCATGTAAAAATCACTTGAGTACTTTCAGCATTCACAAGTACAGAGATTACTGTAATGTTCTTGTTACGCCAGATTCTCCAACCCCAAGTCCTAGCTGATTTCAACCACAAGCCTTTATGAGCTTTCAGTATATATGTGTCAGAATTGTACAGTTACATGCAGAAACTAAACTTCCAATCTCCTCCTGTCCCCAGTTATCTTCCTCCTCCTCCCTCCTCTCCTAGGAGAGTTAAGCCTACAGCAGAAAAGAAACAATGTTAATGTTTGCTATTGTTTGTATAAGAGTTTGAAGGAGTAAAATGGTTTAAAAACTTATAAATATGATTTCATGTCTATCTTGGGCATCTAGCTCACATTTATTCCTTCCACAATTTCATGTGTTTTCTCAACAGAACCTTCCTAAGAACTGCATAAAGCAGTAGGGCTGTCTGGTTAGGTCTTTCATCTAAAATTTCAAACAAAACCTCTGGTACACAAAAGGATAACTGTTCTTTGCAAATATCAGTACAGATACTTTCTAAAGGAATAAAAACAAGGTGGTTTTTCTTTCAACTAAAAAAAATCTAGTGCTGCTTCAAAGATCAAATTCCAGTGAAACAACTCTAATTTAGCTGGAATACAGCAGCTAAAATGGAGAGATGTTGTGAGCTTAAGTGGATAATGACCATTGGTGCAATTCAGTGCTCCAAGGATACAACTGAATAAAACAGAAAACAAGCAGACAAGTGAAAGGGGTTTCCTTGGCTATGAATGCCATTCCCTACAGCCAATGAGACTTTTTCCTTGCCTCTGCCACTCACACACATACTTGAAATAAAGGAGCCAAAGAAAACTACTGTCCTACACAGCCTTCCTATATTGCTGCTTTCTTTGCAAGACTGCTATGGGCAGCAGTACGTAGTTCAGCAGCTTATGGATCTGTATTGTGAGTACACAGCAGAATATCTCATTATGTTGATCTGGGGAAAAGGACAAGCTGCTTTGATGAACATACTTTGGACTGCAGAGCTGTGCATATCCCAACAACTGCCTGGGAGGAGCATTTTACTCTCTGCCTCCTTTTGCTTGTGTTCCACACTCACTAGAGCAAGAGATGGACCCAACAATGCTATTTCCAGCTGTGACTTGTAGGGTGTCTGATAAGCAGCCTACTGCAGCGGTACTGCTTGTTTGCTAACAGAGCTGAAATTTAACTGTGGTTTCTGTCTGACAGGATTCTGAGCCAAGTCTAAAGAATATCTTTGTCAGGGGCATTCAGGTAGGTGAGAAAACAACTACCAAGACTGGAAACAACCAGGTCCACAATTATAAAAGCAGATTTCAAGAAAAAGGACCCAGTCACATGATAAAGCAATACTGGCACTGTCACATTTGCAATATGTGGTTTCATTATCTTAATGATAAATATGGTGATGGAAAAGCCAGGGAACAAAAGGTAGGAGAAATCTTGAGGAGATGGGGAGGGATTCCTTCCCCTTCTCCTTATGTATACAGAAGTATTAAAAGGGGAGCTTATGCTGACAAAAAAAACCCTGAAAATATTTATTTTTGTTGATACTTTTCTATAAGTAATATTTCTCATCAGGTAACCGGTAACTTTCATTAGGAAATGTCTTTATTCTTTTTTCTTGGCAGGAAATAACACATAGCATTACTTTGCAACCTGAGATATATTTCTTAAGAGAGCATTTATGAGTATGCAGTGCTTTTTTTTCTCCACCAATAACTGGTATAGGATGTGTTTAACTTAAATCATATTTTATCGACCATCTGCATAGGGGGAAACATTAGTTTGTTGGGTTTGGTTTTTTTTTTGCTGTTCCTTAACTAACAATTTAGTAGAGGTAGCAGTCACTTTTCATTATTTAATTGCTTTCATCACAAGCTTTGTCATAAAGTTACAGACAAAGGTCCAAGGCAAGTTCATATGGCAGATTACTCATTTGCTAGTTAGAAAAGTCACATTGGTTATAACTTCATTCTTCAAGCAAAAATTATGCAAAGCATCTCTTCAGATCTGGGGTCTACAGTTTTAAGGTCCACTTGCCTGAAGCTTTTTTAAAAAAGGGCACTTACCATATTTTATGAAAGCTTTATTAGATTTTCCAGCTACCCATTTAAACAGCTGTTTTTCATCTAAGTTTATATGCTTTTCAGGACAGACTATTTGCGCTTTAGGTACTAATTTGAAAATGCCACAAACAAACATTTCTACTCTTTCAGAATGCACGCTGACATGAATCACGGCAGTTACAAGAGTTTTGCAGAATCTGAACATGACAACCCCTAAAACCTCATTACGATCTGGACAGTACTTGAAGGGTTATGACTGACAGATTCACAGCCAACCACAGAAAATGTAAAAGTCATACTAACCTGCAAGTACAAATTTCCTCGAACATGTTCTGTAACCCCTTACTATCATAAAGAATAGAAGAAACACATGAATAAAAGTCAAAGCAGCAAAGAACCCATTGAGTCACACTGCTAAAGATCAGATCCTAATTCAGTCACCCAGGGAAGATAAAACTGTCTCAAGAAGCTGGTCACAAATGAACAAAGGGAACAGTCTAGACTTCGTATTCTTAAGACCCATTTGGCAGTCACCCAATTCCCAAATTTTACTGAAAATATGTGTGTAAAGTCAGAATCAACTACAATGTACTATCCCTACAGTCTAACTCTTTTCAAGACAATTTCCACTGCTTCCTAAAATATAGTTGAGTATTACAATAAGCTCATTTTCTGGTTGGAATCCTTTTTTCTTCCATTTCCCTTGCTGTGATTTAAAGCCATTGCCTCCACTTCCTTTGAATTTTACCAGAACCTACAGGACAATCAGTTTCTTCCTCATCTCCTGTTAACTATGAACATGGCAGAACTTGTGGGTTCTTCAAGTTTCTCATCTCCCTTGTCCTCTAGTAAGCCCCTGACTGTGACTTTGAGAGTACAATCTTTTTGCCAAACCAATACTTAGAAACTTTCTCAGTTTCTCACACATCCATGCCATTTACAATTTAAAATATTTCTTTAGGGAGTTTGAGAGTCGTTGGTAATACCCTAGGCTGCACTTTCCTCTTTAAAAAGATGGAAATGGGTTTGCCTTTTATGTTTTCTATCTTCTGTGTATTCTCAAGCAAGTATTCTACTAGACTTTTTTCAAATTAGTTGCTGCTCCTCATGGTATTAAGCTGATTATTCCTATGAGTAGCTGAACAGTGTCATTTATCAGTACCAGTAATTTGGCTGATTGTCTTTTCACCATCAATTCAAACAATAACAAAAAACACACTAAACAATATCTTTTTGACGTTTATTTTTTCATTAGCTCTCTAAGCTATTAAGTCTGTCTCTCTGGAGTATCATTCAATCATTTTCCTGTTTCTGATTTACCCCTAGGACCTTCAGGTGTACCAAATCTTTATTTTATTGGCTTACTTTAAATCTAATTTGTTCCTCATTATTTTTATACTGTCATTGTGAACCCAAAGTTCTCTCATACAAGATAGTATCACCCTTCAAAATCTCAGCAAATTAATGTCCTATTAATTAGAAAGTTAGAGCTCAGAGACTTTGTAGGCGTTATCATCTGCCATGAACAGCACAAATCAAGAACCATCTGGACTAATCCTTTCTCAGAGAGTCCCCAAATTACTCTCTTTCACAATGGAGTACTTTGCTTTGCATGTGGAAAAATAAGTGCTCTTGAATGTTTCTCCCACTTGATTATCCTATTTTCAAGGTATAAACCAGACTCCTCTGAATTCTGCCTCCTTTTTACTACCACCTAGGTTTGTGGCAGGTTATCGCCAACACTACTGACCTCAACAGCAACGTATGCAGAGCACCCCTCCTACATTCATGTACTGCCAGCCCTTCCTGAAGGAGTTAATACACTTCCCTTGCACTACTCAAGCAAAGTATCTCACGAAATCTTACAGGCCAATTCAGTCATGAGATTCACACACATTTAAGGTTTTTGCCTGTAAAGTATCCTCATCCCCAAAAAGCACTGTCCTAGGCATGTTCAGACCTCAAAAGTTTGGTACTGATTCCAACAAAACCTAGAAGTCCCTTTAGTCCCACAGATATGTCAAAGACTCAATAGTAGAAGCATTCTCAGGACATACCCACTAGATCAGAGCCCTTATAAAATCTCTTGATTATAGAGATTCAGCACTACTATATTCAGAGATCATTAGCTGGACCAGATTCTGTACATATCTATGACTCCACAGCTAAATGGAAAGAGCATTAACTTTGAAGAAAAAGGATGGTATTTCAGCAGATACTTCTTGTGGGGTTCTGTTGTTGTTCAGGGGCAGCAGGCAGTTTTAGTTTGTTGTGGGGTATATTGTTCGGAGTTGTTTCTTTTTTTAATCTTAAGGTTAGGTATGATTATCATTCACTGCTACAGAACTTGTGCAGAAGCCAACAGCAAATTCCTCTGCAAAATACACTACAAGACTAAAAAAACTGCTCTAGCATAGAAAGATAAGAGGGAGGAAATTGAACCAGATTCTCTTACAGTCTTACAGATAGGAAATATTCAAAGATAGGTGTTAGCACAGCTGTACAATTCAAGTTTATGTGATGTAAACCAGGATGTTTTATTATTACACTGTGGTCTATATTAGTATTTCCATTCTACTATCTATGCAAGAATATAGAATCATAGAATAGTTAGGGTTGGAAGGCACCTTAAAGACCATCTAGTTCCAACCACTCTGCCATGGGCAGGGACATCCCACTAGATATGGTTTTCTTCCTAATCTCTAATCTAAATCTGCCCCTCTCCAGTTTATACCTGTTCCCCCTTGTCCTATCACCACAAGACTTTATGAACAGTCCCTCTCCAGCTTTCTTGTAAGCTCCTTTCAGGTACTGGAAGGTCACTATAAGATCACCTTGTAGAAAGTATACATAGGAGGTACCTCAGAACAGAACTCAAATTTTATGATTGGCAACATCAAGTTAAAAAATAACTAATTTTTACCTTACGTCAGTAAAAGGAAACACAGAAGTTTCATTTTAAAAAATCCTTTTGCAAATAATAATCTACGCTAATTAGCCAATTCCATGGCCTCTGCTCAATTTAAAACTTTTTCCTATACATGTATGTGTGGGGTGTCCAGCAAGAATGCTTCTCCTAAACCATTCTATTTCTAGGTATTTTATATTGATTTTGCTTAATGAGAATAGTATCACTCTTGAAAAAAGTTCACATGCAGAAAACATACTTGCATGACATTTGCACCCTTTCTTCACACAACAGTCATCATCTTGACTGACTGAGTTTGACTTTTTAACAAACACATTAAAGCTGGTTTAATGCTTAAAAATCCCCACTACTTTTACAGACAAACTTAACTACAATAACAAATTTAGATAAATTTTCCCAAGCCAAAAAGTTGTTATCTTCAGATGCACACTAATGGCTCTTAGAAAAGCCCAGTGTGTGTGCACATCCTCGAGATACACTAGATACAGGAGGGCTAATTAACCCAGTCCTTCTGAGTTTAGGTTGTCATCGGGCTCATCAAGCTCCCTAGGAAGAGCTTAATTGTAAACCAAATTGCAGTCTAGACTGCTGAGACAGTTGTTGGCCCTTTGTAATTGTTAGTGGCTTATAATTTTGGAGCTATGAAACTGCCTGTAACATCATGTGACCTGAGCAAGGGACTTACAGAAAATAACATAGCAGAGCTTTCTGACCACTATTCAGTACCAAAATTTTTTTCCAATCCTCGTAAGTAAACTACGGAAACACTGTAAACTTATCTTTATACCAGACACTTATTCCTTTCTTGAATGGAAAAGTGGTTGAAGCAAAAAAGAGAATAAATGTCTTCATGAAGCACTAAGCATCCAGAAAGGAGATCTGCAAAGGGCTGGAAGAACATTTAAACTCTTGACATCACAAATAACTGTATTATACCACTTGTTCATCCATTATGTCCTACTGCACAATGAATTGGATTCTGCTTACTTCTCGTAAAAGGTAATTCCAGAATCTGTTCTGATTTAGAATCTATCTTTATTAATTTTTTTGGTGACTCTTTTTGCAAGGCCTCACAAACCAGAAACTCTCCACACTCCAGAAAAGATGCTAAGCCCCTTCATCACTGTTAACTTAATCGAGCAGCAGGAACCAAGATGACTAGAAAGGGCCTGGAAAAGTCACAAATTTTATTCTCTTGTGCAAGCAGTAGGTATCGACCTTCTGACACTAAGAAAAGAAACTGCAATAGCAATTAATTTAAAGTAGAGGAGAAACAAATATGGAACTCTGATTTTGTCTACTAAGAAAGTTAGCTTTCCTGTACATGAAACAGTGTCTCAACTTGCAACTGAGGAGTACACAATCACCCAACATAAAGAGGGTGCAACTCTTCAGTTACATCCTCAGATAAATACTACAAGTGCTGAGTACGTGCCAGAGGAGGCTGAAGAGGAAAAGAAAATGCAAGATGCAACTTAACTATCCACACAACATCACTGGGCTGGCTGCACAACATAACAGAATATTTCAGTTGAAAGGGATCTTTAGCGATTACTTAATCCAACTGCATGACCATTTCAGGGCCGGTCCAAAGCTAAAGCATGTTGTTACAGGCATTGCCCAAATGCCTTTAAGACACAAACAGGCTTGGGGCTGGAAGCCTGCTCCAGTGTTTGACCACCCCCTTGGCAAAGAACTGTTTCCTGATGTCCACTTGAAACCTCCACTGGCACAGCTTTAAATCATTCCCACATGTTCTACCACCTGATACAAGAGCTCAGCACCTCCCTCTCCACTGCCCCTTCCTCATGAAGCTGCAGAGAGTAATGAGGTTGCCCCTCAGTCTCCCTTCCTCCAAACCAGAGAAGCTGAAAGTCCTTAGCTGCTCTTTGCAGGACATTCCTTCCAGCCCTCTCACCATCTTTGAACGTGTCCAGAGGACGGCAACAGGACCTTCATTTTGCTGGTCAAATATTTCTAGAGCAGAGGGAGCTCACAGCCAGAACAACTTGAATATTTTGGGCTGGAAAGGACTTTTGCTTTTGATCATTACTTAACCTAAAGCTACAGTGACCGGAAAGGAAACTGAGTTTAACTATAGTTACAGTTAGCCTCCTTACAGTATTGTAGTAGTGATTAATAGTTGCATCCACATTTTATTTCTTTTTGTGTCTAGGCTGACAAAAGAATATTTTAATTTCCAGACAATTAAGCCTTTCTACAAACCCTTCTCTCCTGAAGTTTACAACCATTAATTCAAGTTCTTCAACTTGGAAGTAACTATAATTCATATTGCAAAGACTGACTTCAGATCTTCCTCTTCAAAATTTTAAAATAACTTTGAATTAAAATCAGCAATATCTCACTGTACTAAAACTTTATGCATGTTTTAACATATTATATGTAAATAAGATAACCTAAAAACCTACAATAAGCAGATTTTAAAGTCACATGAGTGTACACATGCACGTATTTCTAAGGGTATGCAAAATGACAACATAATGCTGGAATCACAGACCAACTGAGAATCAAAGGGAACTCTGGAGATTGTGTCCAACTCCAGCTGCTCAAGCTGGGCTACCTACAGCTGGTTACCCAGGACCACATCCAGATGTCCTTTGAGTACCTCCAAGGATGGAGACTCTACAACCACCCTGAGCAAACTATGCCAGCACTAGGTCACCCTTACAGTAAAAAAAGTTTTTCCTTATGTTCTGATGAAACCTCCAGTGTTTCTACAAAACTGTATTTTTCTAAAGAATTACACAATTACAAACATTTAAATTGAACGGTCACATGAATTCTTGTTGGTTATCAGCTACGAGCTGCAAATTCCATAATTTTATATATCCACATACCTCTTCAAGCTCTCCTGAAGAAACAGGATTATCCTCATACGTGGGGAAATGGCACCCTGCTTTACAACTGCAAAACCTGCCAGTCTCCTCACGTGGCTCCACTATTCTGCAGTTTACTTTAGAGCTCTCCACTGCCCTTCCATCTACAGGTTCTTTCATACTGCATTCTAAACAGGGATCTTGGTTTCCTACTGGCAACATCCCAGACGACTCTTCTTGAGAATCCAATGATGTTTGTGCACTCTTCTCCATTCCAGACTTTTTTAATCTGGGAAGAAATTTTCCAGATTCAAGCTCTGATTTTCCATAATAATGCCCTTCTTTTTCTGCATCTTCTTCCAGAGGTTTGAGATCTGCTTGTGGATCCTCAAATACATCTACTTGAGAAGGGACAGCCATAGTTCCCTCATCTTTTTCTGATTCAAATTCTGATTCACTTCCACCACCTGGAGAAAGTTCAGATGCAGAAATTGGGCGAAAGTGAGTCCTTGGAGAAATCCGTATAGCCCTGTACTGCGTTCGATCAACACCACATATTCTGGGGTGTAAAACCTCACTGTCTGAATCAGAGCACAGAATTGACTTAGGTTTAAAACTAGGGCTGAAAGATGCAATTCCTTCTGGCTCAAACGAACACTCCACATGAAGAACTTGTGAAAATGGATTGTTCAGGTCAAAGGAAGAGAATGAGTATTCAAGCCCTGGTTCTTCAACTTGAAAGTTACCACAAGCTCCCAGTAAGTCTTCATGGAAGATAAAAGAAAACCCCTTATTTAATCCATTATCTCCACTCTTTGATTGCTCATTCTGTTCAAATGATACAAATGGCCTCCATAATTGCCTATGACCAGGGGCAAAACTATTCCCTGGAGTCATAAAAACATCTGTACCAGCTATTGTCACTACATCAGAAGCTGCACATTGTAACAAGCTCCCTTTTGAGTGACTAGGTGGCACCACCGCCCATTCACCATCACTGTTAAACGTTTTGAGCTCCCCATACACACCACCAAGGATAAATGAGTTTTCTTTATCCTGATTAACATCCCAAGGTTTTGATGGTGTAGTATAGTCACCACCATCTACTTTTGATAAGTCATTTGAGACAAAGGCTCTCTTCTCTAAATTCTCCTTTTGACCTTCCCAAAGATGATACTCCGATCTCTGCACTGCTTTATTTGGCTCCTGAAGGGTTTCAACTTTTCCTTCTGTATCCAAACAGCAGCAATAGTTATTTACATCAGCTGAAAACAATTCATCTTCTACTCCTTCTACTTCTACCATCACTGCAGAATTTCTGTCTGTCATATTTGTCCAAATATCTTTAATAACCCCTGAGCTGTAGCCATCTCCATGTGGACTGCTTTCCCTACAACCTTGTGTAGTTTCATAGTCTTTACTTTCTGCTTTTTGTTCTAGCTGAATACCACAGACAGATTCTAGCTTAGATTTTTTTTTGAAAATCAAAGCAGGCATTTCTCCTAAAGTTCTAACTTGTTGCTGGCAGGTTTCTTCTGGCAAAAAATCTAGAATTTCTTCATCTACATAACTTGAAGACACTCTAGGAACTACATAATTAATATCTTCTGCATTAAATTGCGTGGTTTCTTCATATGGAATATTTAAAGTCTCATTGTCTGAACGTGTTTCTTCTGAGTGTGACCATGGGCTACAGGTTCTTGTTGAAAGATTGGAACAGTGTTCATTTTCATCAAAGGCACTATTTTTGGTCCATATGAGCAATCTAGACTGTGTTTTCCCAAGAATACTAGCAGTGCTACTAGAATCTGCATTTTCATTTCCTAAGTTGAGTGTTTCAAAAGAAAATGGTAAAACAGAGTTACTGCATTGCACTTCAAACACTGAAAAACAAGAGTTTATACCAGACCCTTCATTAATATCTGAAAAGAGCTCTTGATTGCCAGCAAGCATGTGTGAATTAAGCATTGTGCTGTCTAAGATGGGGGAGAATCTGACTGGAGAATCTCCTCCAAAACTTTCCCCATCTGCATCACCAGAACTAGAAGATGAACAGCACTCCCAAAATTGAGCTAAATTACTAAGGTCTTGCAAGAACCACCCTTCAGCACCAACAGAGCTGGTTGAATCTGTCCATATTGCACTTTCCCCTTGCAACTCCATTCCATCTAACACTATGCAACATTCTGCCTCAAAATCAGTTTTTTCTTTACTCTTTTGTCGAATCATATTTAAAATCCGACTCTCCCCTTGCATCGTATCTGAGGCACCAGGATCCAACATGGATTGATCAATATCCACTTCATAGAAGTGTGTTAGTTCTGAGAGATGAACATCATCTAAGTATTTGTCGTCCTCTGGTTGAGAACATACTGAGGTCCCAGCGAGGTCAATATCCTCATTTAGAACTGCAGGCATTTCTACAAAGTGACCATCGATGAAAGTACCTGCTGCGAGGTATGTTTTATGAATATTATTGTTGCTAATACAAAGACCATGCACTGATTCAGACAACTCTTCTACAGCCTCTGATGTTACACCACATATATCTTCTCTGTTGCGGTACGTAGTCTCCAGCTTGCTTTTTCTGCTAAGAGGAACAAAGTACTCTGTAATTGGCTCAGTATACCACAAGGGTTCTTCTTTATATTCCTTTTCATTTCTGCTGTCTAAATACAAATCTTTTCCATCGTTACCACCAGCTTCTTTTCTTCCAATTTCTTTTAATGGCCTTTTACCTCTTTTGCACAGCTGTTTGATGGACCCGCTGCTGCTGCTGCTACTGCTTCCGCTGTGGACTTTTCTATCAGCCTTTTCACCACATTTCACTGAAAGCCTGCTTTGCCCATTGCGCCCTTTTTTATTTCGAACCTCTCTTGTTTTGTGTCTTACTTTAATACATTTCATTGATGCCTTGTATTCACCTTGATTACCACTAGAACTTGATCCAGCCTCACTGGATCCAGATGACCAGGAACGAGGACGCATCTTTCCCTCAGACTTATGGCGGACTTGCTTTTTGTACAAAACGGGCTTCTCTTCAACAGCATTGTTACTAAACTTGTTTTCTTTCTCATTTTTACTTTTCTTCTGCTGGGTTCTTTCCTGTACAGTGGGAGATACTTTATTACTTCTATCTTTAGTTACTTCACTTTCACTATTGCAGTCCTTTGGAGATGTATCCGTGCTAGTTGGTGGAACGGTGGATGAAGATGAGGAGCTAGAGTAAGAGCATACTTTGGATTTATTCCATACAGTCATGATTTCCTGCAGGCAAACTGGCTTTTCAGAAAGAGGAGGAAATGCTTCATAGTACCTGAAAGTATAACAAAATGGTTATATTCAGACTGTAGAATTTGAGGGTCATTAAGATTAGAATGGCATCAAAACACTGTCAATCTAATTGCCAAAAAATGTAGTTCATTCTATGTATGCACATGCCACTCATTGCACTGCTTATTTGAATGTTAACAGAGTTGAGATCAAGTTAAGGTTTAAAACTGGTTATATTAATCCGTATTTAAAAATACACTGCCAAGTAAAATAAATCAATTTTTAAGGAGTACTAAACTTTACTGTAGACAGAAACTGTACATGCTTAGAGCAGAGAAGGCCTAACTCCAGATTTATAAGTTAATAGAGCAATTCACTACAGTCTTCCTCAACATTTAGAGTATGAATGAGGAAATCCTGAATTTAAGACAGTTCAGTCCTGAATTCCAGTTTTTTTAATTATTTCCTTTGTGAAATAAGACACTAAGGACTATTGCAAAAAAAGATTAGTTCTTCAGTAGTTTAACAGCTTTGTGCAACAGGGACAAAATTAAAGTACTGTTTTCTGCAATGTTTACAGTAGTATGTCTTTGACAGTAAAGAGATTTATACTGAATCATATATATTTCAGTGAAAACCTATTAAAAAAACATTAAAAAAAAGTTAACTTGAATGCACATTAGTGCAACCACTTCCCTGAAGAATTATCATCCATTTAGCAATACTTATATTAAACTGTTGCTAATGATGGTTATTTTTGAGAAATACAGAATCAGCCACGTCTCAAAATAAATCCTAGCTACTTCAGTAACACTGGACTCGGGTACTTTGTAACTAAGTGGACTACTTTGGTTATAAAAAGTTTAATGATTAAGAAAGCTTCAGTTTCCCATTTGTATAACAGAAAACAGTTCTGAACAAGCTAGGGCAAGGAGAGATGGGTCTAAAGTAGAAGACTGTAGACTTATAATTGATGTAAGGAAGAAATACAATGAGGGTAGTGAAACACCGGACAAGCTGCCCAGAGAAATTGTGGATGACCCATTCCTGGTAACATTCAAGGTCAGGTTGGACAGAGTTCAGAGCAACCTGATCCAGTGGAAGATGGGCCCCCTCACTGCAGGGCAGGGGTGGAACTAGGTGACCTTTAAAGGTCCCTTCCTGCCCAAACCATTCTACGATTCTAGGAACCCAGGAAACCGATTCTCTCCCTGCAAGCCTGATGTGTCTATTAATGATGTTTTAAAGGTTTTTAATTTGTTTAGTTGACTTGTTCTTAAGAAAACTAAAATATGGTACAGTTTGAGTTCTGTATGTAGTCAAAGAAAGCAGTCAGGACTTTGCCGGAAATTAAAAGTAGCTCACAGTACCAAATACTATTCAAATATAGCAGATTGCAGAATAAAATGTATTATCAACAGAACTCCAGATTCCGCACAAAGTCAACTTCACTGTATTAAAACATGGGAGTAAAACAAGAAAAGAATCTCAGATAATAATAAAAAATAATAAATGCATACATTTCTACTTGATCCTTGGCTGTGGGAGATAAATCAGTCTCAGGAGACAACGAGCCTTCTAACTTTTTGTGAATCTTCTCCTCTGTTTTGGAAGAAAAGTCCAAATGCTTAACAGAAAAATTCAAAATGCTAACACATTTAATAACAGTATTTAACAAAAAGTACCACAATGTATACCTATAATTGTAGTAAATTCCCATAAAACACTAAGTAACACAACAACTTATAGTCTGGTTATCAAACGTAATGAAATTACAAGGTAACACCAAAGATTCAAGTTTTCCACAGCTGCCTCATTAAGCTTTGCAAATTGCACCAAACAACTGGCCAGCAGCTGCAGGCAACTCCATGGTCAGCAATGCCCCCCATACGAAACCTCCTATTGAGTGGTTAGTTATTTCATCCCCAAATCATTATTCTCCTCCTCCTTTATTACAAAAAAATTTTTTTTAAGAAATCAACTATTCAACTAAATATTTTTATGAATAATCGTGTCTAACTTCTCATGTATTTCACTAAACAGAAGTACTCTGGCAAAAATTGCCATATTTTGAGTGGAAGTAAAAGCATATTTCCTATGTGAGAGACGACTCTAGAGATTTCTAATTATATTAAAAGGTGTAAAATAACAAAACAAATGCTGCAAGTTACACACTGATTTTACTTTTTTTCAAAACAAATGGTCAACATCCCCTTGTCTTAGTAAGAAACTGTCACAGTACAAGACTATGAAACACTAAGAGCTGACTAGTAATTACTGTTTGAAAACAGAAAAGGGGATTTGAAACAGCTAAAATGATACTTTAAGCAGATAAATATTTATCCCTTAATTTACGGCTATTCAGACTACATTATAAGCATATTAACTTTATCCTAAATGTCAAAGGCAGCTGCTGTGCACCTGAAGAAACATTTATGTGCCATGGAGTCACCACAATTTTATATTATGCTCATTGCCCTAAGCTTGACAACGTAAAGTCCCCATTATCAGTCCTCTAAAGCCTGGAAATTTTAAGCACACCTCTCTGACAGTTACAGGGATGCCTTCCACTGAATAGGTGGTGTATGACAGTTTTGAGACCAATCTACTGTTTGTAAGTTTAAATACACACAAGGAAAAGAATCGAGCCTACTTTATTTTGGTGGTGACGGGGGATACTGAAAATGGAACATTTACTAACAAAACTGGCATAGCTGGATAGAAACAATTACAGATTGAAGGAGGAGAACTCTATTTGTGAACTGCTATTTCTTAGGTAAACAAAGCACACAAGTATAGAACCGCTTAAATTATTTGAATGAAACAATGAAAATGTATTTAGGCATTGCGCAATCTGCATCAAAAGCTACTGACTTAATAGCCTGCATCCACATCCCCACCTCTCAGAACGTTACACAGTTGATAATTACAATATCTGGCCTCAGTTTAAAGATTTGTTCCTCACCTTGCTTACTCTGAAGGTCTTTCAGTCTGGAGCAAAGCTCCTCCACTAATGTTTCAATCCCAGAGCTCTGCACAACAAAACCACAGGGCAGGGGAAGGAGGGGAAAAAGAGGAAAATGTAACTTTATGAAAAGAATATTCATTTTATAAAAGGACATAAATACAATAAACATCATAAGAGACATTGTTGAATTACTTTATACCCAAGGTTTTGCAAACTCTGCACATTCACATCTATTGCACAAATACTTTGGAATTAGCCCAGAGTCTCAGGACAGAGATTCAAGATCACCAAGATTTATTTTAAAAAGCTAAGACTAACCCATTTTGTTGCACAATTTATACCTGTGAGAACGTGACTGTTAAAAGGATACACAAATTCAGGAGTGAAAGTGTAAAGAACAGTATGAAGATATATACATTTAAGTGGTAGGGACAGAGGGGAACAGCTTCCATAGCATCTTCATACAAAACTTATACCACAGATCTGCCAATTTACAAATGCCTGGTTTGTTTTCTTTTTAAACATTGTGTTGCTTGCTCAGGAGACCAGAGGGAAAAATAAAAACCTTATTCATCTTCTCTAAAAGCCTCTATTTTCTTCCTTTATTTCCCCACATAAGCCTTCTATACGCTCAAGCTGCCTTTTAAACCCTATTCCAATGTTACTCTCATATGCATTTTCTTCCGCCTTTACTCTCTGCCTAGACTTGTGAGATCTTCTAGAGAAAGCAACAGCACCAGGACAGCAAAACACTGAAAGATAACACACACACAAGCATACTACCAAATGGCCCACAGGAGAAAACCCTGTGCTATTCTAACGGAATAAGAGTTGCATGGCAGTCAGTGAAATACCAACCTACAGCCTCTCGCTTTGGAAGAAAAACTGGCTGAGGTGGATATTGTGTAGATACTAGTGTTCTCATAATTTCAGTGCTCAGGGATCATGTTTGGAGATAACACTTTGAACTTCCCATAAATGCAAAGAGGAAGGTGAGAACTCAGCAAAACGCAGCAACCAAAAACAAGTGAGGAGGATGCTTGTTTTTGCAGAAGTTCCCCCACCTGACCGTACAGCTGAGAATGGTAACGAGGGGCAACTATGCAGATTATTGCATCCTATACAGAGCTCTCTCAGTATCAGCTCCAGCATCTTCTACCCATCATACCTGGAGACAGACTTACACAAACCTACAATTTGATGTGATTTTGTGTGTGTACTGCCATGGAATATGCGTTCTCTCCAAAGGTAATACAGATGAAATATCAAGTTACAGAAAAGCATAAACACAAGTTTGATTTGCTGCATCACTATGGTGGTAAAAAGATTTCATTTTTCCAAGATCTACATGTTTTCCCTCTAACCTGATTACTGGCTAGAAATTGCTGTGAAATGTAAATACATGTTGCTAAAGCACAAGAAAATATTACAGGAAAATAAATACTAAATTATAAAGTGAAACTAGCTTGTCTAATTCTCTGTCAGAAACACACATTTGAAAAATCATAAACTGAAGCAACGACTTCTATGTTAACTTCGAAATTTTAATTATTTGCAGTCAAGTAAGAAAGCAATTTTCTATTCCTAACTGCATTGCTGCACTGAAGTGCTAAATATAAACCTTTATGCTACACACTTAACTGAGGATGACTTTGCAATATTAAACTTGAGCAGGCGTCTTCTCTATCAGTAAATATTCCAAAAGAAATGAAGAGCCAAGTACCACGGTAATATGGACAAATCTATGTAGTTGTAATAATTGTCGCTTTATGCCTATACCACTCCTGACTCCCTCCCTCCTCCCCCCAAAAGGGCAACAGAGGAGGAGCTGGCCTTGTTTTTACTTAGCTCTCCGAACTGTCTAACCGAAAACACACCTGTAGCAATACTCAAAATCTCAGATATATACATTCATTTTCTGAAATTCATTATAATATAACGTTTAAAAAAATCCCCCAAACTGGCATCAATACGCTCACCATTACACCGAAGAAGTGAAAACTTAAGGAATCAAATGCTTCATTTCCTCCTGTACCATGAAACCAATCCTTGAGTCAGCTGACACGCCACCCGCTGCCCCGCATAGCTTNTGCCAAGCCTTCAGAGACCACTTGCTCAACCTCTTCCTGCAGCACACAAAACCAGGATGCAGACTTAATGTAAGGAATTATTTCATCTATGCAATTATTTCATACATGACAGCGGTGTTCTCCAAATATGAGATGTAGTTATGGTCTTTTTTTGTTGTTAAAGTTAAAGCATAGTAGTTGCAGCAACCCTACTGCCTGACACTAAGATACTTAAGGCACTGGCTTGGTTCAACTGGACAAAATCAGTTAATAAAATTAGGTGATCCGCCTTAAGTGCTCTCCTTATGTTCCAATTTAAAGATAGTCCCCAAATTGTATAAATATTGGAGCACCTTAAAAACATTTTTCAACACGAAAGTATCTGGTTATAATTGCTTTTGTAATTTCAGTGCAAAAGGCTTAAATCTTGTGATGATCTCTGATTATTTAGACTACTAACCCAGATTTCTACTAACTTTTTTCTACTACAAAGGGCAGCACATCTTTTTTTATTCGTCTTCTTCATTTTGCATAACAATTTCCTCCACACCAAACACATATTATACTATTCTACTGTTTCCCACATATTTCTATTGCCTGCCCCTGCTTTAGGTGACATCTAGTTCCATCAAGAGTTGTCCTTTTTGTCTCTCCAGCAGGCGGATGAAGCAAGGGAAGGATTACATAAAGGATAGGTATTATATTACTGGCATAGGAGTGATACTGTTAACAGATAAATTAAGCTTCTGAACTCACCCACTACGAACAAGAACAGCCGGTCTGACTGCTGGAGTTACAGGATTCTTAATAGCCAGTGTCTTACTGACCAACACAACTCTGTACAAAGTCAAATGACTGTAATTCTGCATAAGGAACAATGAGAGCAATGGGGGGGGGGGAAAAAAGCTCCCTCCAATTTATATACATATGTAAAAGGTTGGAGCTTGCTTTGTTTGGGATTTGGTTTATGATTTGGTTTTGTGTGTTCCCCCCCACCCATGCACATATGTATATGTAATGCCAAATCGTAAATCAAAGATCCTTCTAACATGCTCTACTTCGGAAACAGAGCAGACAGAGATAACAAGCAGTAACTCATTAGCTTAAAGCAATTCTGCTGCTTTTGTACATATGTTCACACCTCTGAGTAGCGGCAGAAAATGTTCCCAGAAGATACCGAATCTAGAAACATAGTTACTTCTGAAATATTTTTATAAGATTATAATAATCAGTTTAATTAATTGTGAATAGAACAATATTACATACATCAAATTCAAATGCATTAAAACCTCTTGTCTATGTTAACGGTGGGCACTGTCTTCTCTCAGATTCTTGATGAATCACTTCAATTCCTGTTGACATTCATCTCTGCTAGTAGGTTACTCCTAAACATTGCAAACAAGCACAGGCAATCCCTGTCAGAAGATTTAACAAGTTTTTCCTGAATTTGATTGCAAAAATCTATGTACCATTATTATTTCACACAGTTATTCCATAAATTGAGGACAGCATCGGTCAACGCATTTTTTCATTTCACCAAGCTTTTGTCCCTTCCCAATACCCAGTAATGATGTGTAGCTACATCTCTGTTACCTCCAATCAGAAAAATGCCATGTATAGAATCATAGAATAACCAGGTTGGAAGAGACCCACCGGATCATCGAGTCCAACCATTCCCACCAATCTCTAAACCATGCCCCTCAGTACCTCATCCACCCACACCTTAAACACCTCCAGGGAAGGCCAGTCAACCACCTCCCTGGGCAGCCTGTTCCAGTGCCTAACAACCCTTTCTATGAAAAATTTTTTCCTTATGTTGAACCTGAACCTCCCCTGCCACAGCTTGAGGCCATTCCCTCTTGTCCCATCCCCTGTCACTTGGCAGAAGAGGACNACTGCTGGCTCATGTTCAGTCAACTACAAGTCAAGATGCCATTGGCCTTCTTGGCCACCTGGGCACACTGCTGGCTCATGTTCAGTCAACTATCAACCAACACTGCCAGGTTGCTCTCCTCCTGGCAGCTTTCCAGCCAGGCTTCTCCAAGTCTGTAGCACTGCTTGGGGTAAAGGCATATTTTCTTCTATGTAAAGGCATACTTTCTTTTCCAGACAAAAACTCTGGACAAAAAAAGGGAAAAATAAGTTGGGATAGACAGTACTTATAATGACTTTGCCACATCTGATGTACCATAAATTCATACACAGAAACAGGAAAATTCTATCAGACTACACGTGTCAAAGGGAAGGGCTATTGGAGGATGTTTGGTGTTATTTTGGGTTTAGGATTTAGGGATGTGTGTCTCTTTTTTGCTTCTAGCCTTACATAAGTTAACAGCTTTCCTCCAGAAGCTACTGTGCACTGTAAATATTTAGTAAACAGGGGTTGTTATTTCAAGCCTGTAAGGTATGAGGAAACCTGCTTGTTCCTCTTTAAGCTTTCTGAAAAGACAAAAGCATTATATTTAATTTTACATTAACAACTAAAATAATCACTCATTTGCTTGTAGGTTTTTGAGAGCTTTCTGGCTTATATTTTAAAAACAAATCCTCATTTTACCTTCCTAGGTGCAAAGTGTTTAGGTTGGAAAGAACCTCTAGAGGTCAGCTAGTCACAACCCCGCCCCTGCCCAAGCAGGACTAGCTAGAGCAGAATACAGACTCTTCATTCACAGAACACAAGTTCAAACAATCTAGAAATTGAAGCAAATCAATATATTCATCATCTCAGATCATTATTTCACAGCTCACAGGACTCCTCAGACAGAGATGAGACTGGCTGTAGTGTACCAGGACTGTTTTCTTGGCAGGCAGCTTGTCACCAAGAGCAAGATTAGGTAGCTATACTATATGAATCACCTATGTGAACTGAATAAGGCACAAAATGTGATTCAGTGCAACCACACACTTCTGTATACTTTGTAGGATGATGACAGCTGGACAAAAATCTAGGTTGTCATTTTCTAACATTCTGATAGAGCACAATTCATCTAATTACAGGTACTCTCAAAAGACAGGAAGAGTAAAAAAAAGGAATTAAAAAAAAATCCTAACCCCAAGATCACCACTATGTCAATAAATTAATAAATAAATCAATCCACCAAATCAGCAGCCTCCCTAGGGTTTTCAATGCAGATAGAGTTCAAAAGAATAAAACAAGGTTCCAGTTTGCATCATGGGTTTTTCTTCCAAGATAGATGAAACTAAGAAACATTTAGGAACATATATTTGTACAACACCTTTCTTCACCCTTCAGCAGTGAGAACAAAACTCCATTTTTATCTGTTCAGTTGAATACATAATGATTGACAAAAAAGACATTGGATCAGTGAGATGAGAACAACAAATTCTATTTATTAACTTCTCTTTTGGGGCTCATGAATGCTTGATTCCAGTAACCCAGTAATCTTCCACAGATGTGTGACCATACAATATTGATTTCCAAGCAGATAAACTGACAACGTCATAAAAATCCAAACAATCTTAAGCAATACAAGAGCAATAACTCTCCAACAAGGAGATAAAACTTTTTTGCAACTCTATCAGTTCTGTATTAAAACAGCATCAGGAAAGGCAAAGCACATATCTAGGATCAGGTTCAGATTTTAGAGCTCTAATCCAGAGCGATAATAGAGATAATAGCATGTTATTTACTAATTCTAGATAAAGAAGATCAGCTACCAGGTCGAATTAACTTAAAATGAACACGCTATCCCTAAATGTAGGTTACTAGAAGAGCTAATCTGACCTCTTATTTAAAACTCTCTCCCACAGAGGAATACTTTGAGATAAAAGTTATCCCCCTAAGAAAAGATAGTTCCTCCCTAGAAATTATTCTTTCTGATTATTATTTATCACTCATAAACAAACATGTTGACTTAAAAGCCAGAGACTTACTATCCTTGTAAGCATTGCTGCAGTGAGATTTCACTTAATCACAGTACTTCGACTTGTGTATGCTGAAATGTTTTTATCAATAAAACAGGAACCAACCAAATATGGAAAAGTTATTTTCTGCATCAAGTAAAATGCAGAAAGGACACTTAAAATTTCCTTAAGAAGTACTTTGCCATATTCAGTAGAGTTTGCTTGTGCATGTAATAGAAATCGTAGTAGACACCAATTCAAATTTTGGGTGAAAATGATTGTTTTACATTAAGGAAAATTATGATCTTATGACATTGTTCTGTGATGAAACACAAGGCATTGCTTGGGAGAGCTCTGTAACTCACTGCTTCGGCACAGTCATGGCCATGCCTGTGTACCTGGAAGATTGTCCAGCCTTCTCCCTCCAGGACATATATGTGCTACATGCAAGGTGAAATAAGTTTAAATCAAACCAAACATCTACTTTCAGACTCCAAGACAAAATAATCCACACTATGGGAGTTACTTCAATATAAGAAGCACAAGATTAGCATTAATTTACTTTTGTTGGCTTGATGTAAACTGAGAAACAAATGCCCATAAAATGTAATAAAGCAACTTATGTGTAGACTACGAATCCCATAAAGAACTTCTCCAGTTGATAAATACTTTTTTTAAAGCAAGAAATAAAAAAATCATTTAAAAATGGGAATAATTAAAACTTCTGTCAATCTCCATTAAAGTTACTATTACACTCAGGGTAGTAGTTTCAGTAACCTCACAAATCAGATATGCAAGTATCTATTTAAATGTCAAAGTCATAAGGCAAAAGCAACTGATTTATTGGTATTATTTTGTTCTGTGATGGTTACTTTGGCAAGGCAAATTCACTTAAATTTTCTATATGGTATATGAAGTTAAAAAACACAGGCTATTATAGCTTGCCAAATTCAATACCACATGGCTTACTTAGTATATGAGTGGAGAAAGAAGGAAACCATTTGAAGCCAACGGATTTGATAGCAGAACCAACACAAATTATCTTCAATCAATACAAATTAAATTATCATAGAAGAACAATGACAAAACCATATGGTGCCTTCTTACAGCTGAGTGGCACCAGTCCAAGCTTGATTTTACTTTTCAAAACATATCTTGTCTGAAATTCTTAGCTCCTCAAAAATTTTAAAATCCTTTCCCAAATAATGCTGTATGTTCTAGAAACAGCAAGGCCAACTGGATACAACCCAGAAGAAAGAACATTCACCAGTTTTAGTAAGCGTTTTGGCATTTCCTAGTAAAAGATTCAGAACAACCATCCTCAGACACACAGAAATGCTTACTATTGATCCTAGCCAGGATATGCGCTTCAACAAGTATTACAGTTATTTTGGAACCCTAACTTCATCTTTTTTCTTTAATAAATTCAGACTTTTCAACAGCAGTTTCAGCATTTCATCTTTCTGGTTTAAGATGGGTCTTAGAGAACTTGATTAATTCATGCACTGTTCTTTATCTTTACATTAACAGCACTCATTCTAGCACTTAGTTACACTCCTTACGGTCCTTTTTGACTAACGCTTTTGAATTACTTTTAAAAATAAGTAAAAAGAATATTGGGTACTTTCTTTATGCATCTCTTGTTCATGTCACTTCTAGTTATACGAAGATGCGTAAAGTAAATCACTTAACCAACCATCTAATGTTTACTGATTGATTCCCTAATCCCCAGTGTAGTGGTCAGAGTGTATTACCTAATCAATACTGGCTTCCATCAGAGCAGCAGAGAATCACAGAAATAAATCAGTGACTAAACTGAACTTTAAATAATCCAGCTAATCTGGCATCCTACGTAAGGAGAAAAGAAATGGAGTCTGTATGCTACAGGCTCCATAAGTCTGTTTGCCTCAGTTCTTGCATACCAGTATTCCAAGTACAAGACAGATGACACAGCAGTGGCTTGGTCCAACTGGCACACAGACACCATAACCTTTGGAGACTACAACAGCTGGACAGAGTGACCCATTAATAAAAACATGCTCAAACATGGAATCATAACCAACTGATTAATCTGGCCTGATTAGGAGCTTATTTCTTCAATTAAAGTTTATAAGCAGAACTGTAGGAACTGCACGGCAAACATGACAGTTCTGCACTGAGAGTAAGAAAGATGACAAATGCTGTAATTTTTTCAACAGAAACTTATTTTAGCATACCCCAAATTTGTGCTGAAAGTAAGGAACATTTGAAAATAAGAATGCCATTTAAAACTGTTAACAATACTGTTCACTACTGCCATACCTGTTCCTCTAAGTGCTCCCATATGATAACACAGATATCAGAAGGGTCACATTCCCCCTGATAATTTGAAGTAAGCAAAGCCAGTGCTCCAAATAACAGCATGCCCACACCTGGCTATTTCAAAGAAATTACTGTTACTTAACAATTATGTTTCAGTGTTACCCCCAAGATGTAACTTCTTAGAACAGTGGCACTGTGTGGTTTTGTCAAATAGATTAGAGCAGTGCTCTTTCAAAGTTCATTTTGAAATGCATCAACCATTTACTTTAAAATGTGGTACACTGTTTCATGTGGCAATTGGTAGATTTTGACACCCACTGCTTGAACCTCATTAGGACATCCCTTGAAAGATCCCACAGTATTAGACACCAGCAATGCCTCGGTATGTACTGCAGAACGGCTTTGGTGAAGTGACCAACTCTAGGCAGAGAAAGAAAGTCTGGGAGATCTCATTTCATTAGTGCAGCAAGTCACACACATGGATTAGTCTCCTTTGCTCATTCTTAAAACATCCTCATACCGTTCAGCAGAACGAAGACACACCAACTGCTTTATTCAAAACTCTAGCACCATCTTGGGGTGGAATTTCACATGTAACACTACAATTGTTCAGTGAATGAACTATGTTGTACAGGCACTGCAAAAACAGCCAAAAACTTGCTTCTCTACTAAGCAATGCAACTTTTAGCATAAAATTTGTCAGTTGAAAGGTAATTAAGCTTGGATTTACAACCTATGGACAGACAACTTGAGTAACTGCAATATTAGTACTAAAAAACGTACCCACTGAAAAGTCTTACACATATCAGTCTCAACAAGCAACCTCTAATTCCAGTCTTGCTCAGACAGTATCCACCTAGCAAAAATACAACATAGGTGAATTTCTAAACTCTTAATTTTTACTAAACTTCCAAGTCTTAAAGATACTGCTTTCTGTCTAGTTACTGACAAGTTTCACTACTCAAATCCAAAGTAATTTACAGACTTTCAGAATTAGGAGACCTTTTTTGGGGTTTTTTCCTTTTTTTTTTTCTAAAAAAATGCATCTTAGAAATCATACATGAACAAAGTGAGTTTCTTGGGTTTAGGTGTACCAAACAGGAATGAAAACAACTAACCAAAACTGTCATCTAATTCTGAGAGAAACAGCTGGTTTTACTTAAAATTTGAGGTAGTAATCTCAGGATACAATTTTTATTTTCCCCACCAAAGTTCTATCGTATAATACTCCTAAACAGTTTGGGGTTATTATTACCAAACATTTCATAACAATGGATACTCCTACTTTGCAATTTCATTGCAAACCAACATCTTAAAATTTCTTCTACAATTAAGCAAGACAAAAATTAAGACAAACTCTCTACTCAAAGTCAACATTAATGAGATTTTTAGATTTTGAACAATTTTTCAGCATTACTCCTAACTGCTATCTATACTCCAAGCGTTTTGGAAAAAAAACCCCTTTAGAACTGCGGTAAGAACAGCAACTGAATGCTACATAAAAATAATTCTCTTTAAAGTTCTCACAATCATTCTGTCTTTATTTTCTGGCAAGTTGCAATGTACTTATATTTTCTCTGCTTCTGACTGCATCAAGAGCATCTGCAGCCAAAGATTCATATGAATATAGACAACTTAAGACACAAAAATGCTTATCACAAAAAATACTGATCTCGGAACACACATGCATTCTTGCATATACCAGATAGTATCTGTCAAAATCAGGCATCCTCTCAAAAGCACTTAGTACACAATGTGATTTGCCACTGCAAGACACGATAATGGAGCATGATCAGAAGACTCCAGCTTCTTTGACTTGTCATACTCCATAACTCAGAAAAAGTTTTAGAAAACCACCAAACTGTAGTCTTTCTTAAGTCAAATGTTTTCTACATCATAAAATTATATCTAGAATCTTGGACTCCTGTCTCTGACTAGTGTTTTACAGTATTTTTATTTTTAGGAAGGACAATAAATTGAATTCAAACAAAACTAAAGCTGCCAATTAAAGTACTTCTTAAGAATGAATAATATGTAAGGGAAAATTCACAAGAGACATGATTTCAAAATACTTATTTCAATCATTAAATGAATGACTGACAGAACTACTTACAGTTAATTCAATTTTCATCTAATCTATATTATGATTACTGTTCCCCATCAAGTATCTTTTGGAAGTCATCACCCAGTTTTACGGCCTAAGGGGGGAACGAGGCAGACTGTCTGTAGTTTCTCAGTATATTACTGGTTTAAGTAATTAGATGTAACATCAAAATTATGGTTTCTGGATATTTGTTATTTCCTATAAAATTATTATTAATCCCCAATACCTTTTCATCCTCTGCAGATTTATCCTCCTAAAACAGATCAGACTGCAGAATCCTAAAGCCTTCATTTAATTAGCTCCCTGTTGTGTTCTTTTTTTCATTTTGTTTACGCACATGTGTGTATGCATACTCTCTCTAGAGATATACACAGGGTAAATGTTCTAACAGTTTCACTTAAGTATATTTAAATAAAATTGTATTTAAGTTTAAATACACTAAGACTTCTTTTGATTACTCCCAATTATGGAGCTACCTCACCCTTGCTTGCTTTGCACCAAGGCTAAAGATGAAAGAGGTTAGGTTGGAAGAGCAAGTGTTCCATATCCACAAGAGGGTATTGGTGTTTTTGTATCCACCTGCTTTGAAAAAACATCACAGAAAGACAGCAAAACTGTAGACAAGCTCCAGAACTGCCCAGGTGGACTAGTGCCAGAACTCTTGCAAGAAGAAAAAACTGTGAGAACAAAGCTCACAGTTGACTAATTTAAATTCATTAAGATCCTACTGAACACATCTAACTTCTACCAATCTGGAAAAAATTTATATATATATCTACAAGTAAACATTTGCAGATGATTCGGAAAATAGTTTAAAAAGTTTAAGTGCCACCGGAAAAAAGTATTTATTTGTATTTCATCAGTTTTTGTAAATTATCCTTGCTCACACACCACTGATTTTGGCTATAGATACAGTTTTTTTAAATCTTTTTGTAGAGAAGAAATCATGAATATTGCATGGGGCAGCTCAAACACCTCATCAGAAATAGTATTTTAACACTATGTTTCATAGTTCAAAACCTACTGATTATTTCCATCAGATCAGCACACAAAGAAACTCCAGAAATGAGCCAATATAGGAAATGTGTTTGAAAAGCAGAAAGGAAAGACGCCTTACAAGTTATTTTAAAATATGACTTGAAGTAAAGCAGGATCAGCCTTTCCTCCAACTCTGGGGCAAAATATACATATATATTTCTCTCTTACGCAATATAAGCGTTAAAGTACCTACAGAACAGCTTGAAGTAACAACATTTTTTTTTGTTTAAATGCTCCATTTTGTGCTTGAAAATACATTTAAAAAGTTAAGACCTACAATTTCATTAAACGTAGTGAGTAAGGCATGGACCTCACCTAGGAGGCAACAAGCAAGATCACCTTTATTGAGTCGATGCAAACCTTATATCGTGTTTTTGTATCCAGTCAGCAGCTACCCCAGTCAATTTCCACCTGTGAGAATCCCACAGTTACAGCGATTGAGTGCAACCCACTATTTACCACAGATGTGCCCCTTATCTTAATGTTTTCCATCTAATGCATTCTTTTCTTATTAACTCATGGGTCTTAGTAAAGATTCCAAGGTCTCAACAAGCTAGCAAGCATGAGAACACCGGCCGTTTGCTCTGTGCTTGCTGTTAATATCACGGGTTTGCCAAGGCATGGCTGCTTGTCCCAGCATACATGCCACAGTGAAATCTTTCACGCCTGCAGTTAAAGACAACAAATGTGTGAGCTGAACTGTCTGGGCATGTAAGAAGTCAAAATAGCCCTGAAATAAAACAAGCCTAATCTATAACCTACAATCCCCAGTGCTGAACAATAAAAATCTGACAAGATAGCAGGAATGAAAGAAGGAAGTTGCTTGTTCAACCTTTCAGGTCTTATATCTTTCTACTCTTTCAAAACTCTAGTGTTTCTTCCCTTCTGTTTTAGATTATACAAACTTTCAAGTGGAGGCAGACCAGGGATTATTAATAAATTGACCTCCTTCCTTTCTTTTAAATTGGATTTCTCTACATGATATAAATTTAGCTCTAAGAAATGGTCCTTGCTTTTTAGCTACATAAAGACGCATCAAGAGAGTAAATTCTAAAGGCAAAAATCAATCACCAGTTTTCCTGTGGTCTATGTATGAGATGATTACTGTCTGTTGTTCATAAAATAAACATACAAAGATAGTTATATCCTGAAGAAAGACATTACTTATTACTATATTCGCTTCATATTTAAATTAACTCCTATAGTAGTCAGCGTGCTGACCTCAATATTCTGTAACTATGACAGCAAATTACCAATAAAATTCTATTTTGTGTTGCTTTGTAAGGATACTCTTTAATGGAAAACTGGGAGTTCAGAAAACTCTCTATTAGTCAATGGAGAGCACTACAGTAATTACAGCACTACAGTAACTGAACAACTGCTGAAGCAGCTTCACAAACAGTAAGCCTGTATATAATGGCAATGCTGCTGAAGGTGGTGGTGGTGGGAATAACCACACACATCAATCCCACTTCTTTCATTATTCTTCACCACATACTCTTCCCCACTCTTGCTGGCACAAGCGTCTGTGCTACAAATCTAACCAGGATACCTCTCTGGGTTAATATTTCCTCCACCCCAGCCAGGTTAATGTCAGGAAACTGATTCACTCTCCCAACCCAGTTCTCCACATAACCACACAAATGCTTGTGCAACTACAAACTGTGACTAGGAAGCTGTATAGGTGGGGCAGTTTCTTCTTACAGGAGGGGCAGATCAGAGTATTTATAGTTCTAAAGGATATGCTTTCTCATTTCTGCTGTCTGAAAAATCCTCCTGGGCAGCTTTCACTGGCCTGTGCTACAGATTACTTTTTAAGAATTTCCTTCAGCAGTCTATCCCTTTCTCTGCTTTTCCACTGAGCTACATGGTATCCGCTGCCCCTGGCATCTTCCTTCAGCCTGTTACCGTCACCTCTCCTCATCTGCTCCACTCAGTGCACTTCGACTCCACTTTCACTCAATAATGTGATCTGGAAAGTGAAAACTTGCTACTATACATTGCATTTTATTTAGCAATTCTGGATTGCACATATAGCGTGCACAAAGCAAGACGGTTTTGTGCCTAAATATTTAATTCCTTGCCACTCACACACAACACAAAGTACATTTAAAATTTAAAAAAAAATCTTTATGCAAAGCTTTGTGATATTTTCAACACAAACTGGTGCATTGCAAGTGCCCCTGACAGGAACAGGTGAGGGCTTACAGAAAGGAAAGCATGACACTACACAGTGAAGAATCTTTTATGAAATCCTGCTGTCATGCACAGATTTCATAATTTCCTGAAGAAAATTAAGGAACTTTCAGAGAACTCCCAGGGAGAAGAAGCCACAAATTAAAAGATATGTATCAAAAGCTAACACAAAAAAAAGGCAAAAAATCTTAAGAAACTATTAAGTAGCCCCAACTTACTTCATCAGAAGCAGAGCGAAGACACTGGACAGCAGCCTGTTTTTTCATTTCCTCTAGTGTTAGATCAGAGCACTTTTTCTTACTCTTTCCCCATTTCTTGTAAGCTCCCTTTTCCCAGCCCAGGAAGATGTCATTCTCCTAAAAGATAAAGAAATTATATTATTTAAAATACATTAGTATCTCAGTACCTTAGTAGAACAGGACCACAAATAACATATTGCTCAAAATATAAACCACCTTATCCTTTCTTTTTGCTGCATTAGATATTAGTTTAATTACAGAAAACTTGCACTTACTATTCAGAAAATGCATATTTTTCACAGGACATGAAGGCTACCCGCACTTCACTGCAATATTTTCCAACTGCAATGCATATCCATAGAGATTATCTTATGATTGATTTAAGGTTGAATATATGATGTGATTTGCACAGAATACGTTAGTTTCACTGATCTCTGAAATACTAAAGCTGAAAAGCGAGTAGCTCAGAGTCAGAATCAAACTTAAGAGAAAGTTAAACAAGCCAAAGAAAGAAAATGCCCTGAACTTAAGTCTCACAATGACCATCGTTATGACTCCAGATAGCAGAGCCTATCTTAAAATGAATATAATTTCAGAAGAAAACAGGATGCCGAAGGGGTGATAGGTGGTTGGGTTCCCCCCCCCCACAAGAACATTTAATTAAGACCAATTAAATCGGAGAAAAATGCTATTGCATTATATGTAATCTTCTGAAGCAGTGTAGCATCCATTTTGCATCACTTCTCAGAATTTACAAAATTTGTTATCAGACTTGCTTATTCTTTTCTGTCCATTCACACATAATTTCCCATGTTCATCTCAGAAATAATTTGGCTACCAGGAAAATAATGTTTAACATCTCTTATGTATGCTGGCCTGAATTATCTTCATCAGTGAGATCCGCAAACACCTGATGCTTTTCACCATAGCTGTTACTGTGTCTAATGAACTCCAGGCTAGGGCCTACCCTCATTTAAAACAACTCCCAATTCCCCATGGCTTCAAAATGAAGTCAAAACAAGCTACCAGTGAAACTAGTTGTGTACGTGCCATCAAAAAATAAGACAAAAAAATGAAAGGGGTGCAGAGGGACCTTCAGAAGCAGCCACTGAAACAGCTGCCGTTCGTGATTTTACACGTCTGAATCCTTCAGGAGAGAGTGGAGTAATAAAGTCTTACTTGATCATCAAAACTGGAGAAATGGGTTTAGTTCTCAAAGAATGAAAAGCTACCAGTGACTCTTTTTCCTTTTACTTGTGCATGTTGTCAGCAGTTCATTTAAAGCAAGGGATGTGGACAGGCTGCTTTTTCTATTATTGGAAGGACTAACCAAAAGATAGAATAGGAAAAAAAAAAAAAGAAAAAAATTCTCAGAAAATGGGTTCAATAAACTGCACATCTCCACTACATTTTATAAAAATAAATTCAGAAGTCTTGTAGTTTATGTATTCTTTATGCACAATGAGGAGGCTGTAGAGCACTCAAACTCTTCCCAGCACCTACCCCATCCCCAGCTTCCAAAGCCTGTCCTGCTCATCCACATGGGCACAATTACGAATGAAAAAAACAAAACACCCACTTGCAATACGTTACTCAAAATGAAGATCCAGACATGCTAGCAAATGTGTGCTGGGTTAACTTAATTTATTCTGCTTTTAGGTGAAAAGCTGACTAAGGCAATATCTACATTAGGAAAATGTAACTGAAATGCTATTATTAAATGACATTGTTTTGTCTATGCCACCAAAGCTTTACTTTGTACTGGTACAGTAAAGGTAACCTCTGCAATAGCAGCTTTACTACCCATACATGCCAGCAGCCTGTCAGCATAACAGTAACAAACTTCCTGCTAATTGAAGTTTATAAAGCATTTCATTCAGTTCTCCATGTATGATTTGAAAGATATGACACTTGCCTACAAACCTGGACACTTTTCAACTTTTAAAAAATTAATCCCTGCAAAGAACAGCTGACTTTTTAAATGGGGGAAGGGAATCTAAATGGAATTCTCTCTCAGTTAGTCAATACAAAGCTGCATATATTGTGGTGTTATCTGTTCTTTCAGAGTAAGCACGTTGTTCACGTGCTCTGGGAACAATACGTCTCATCTCATAGGGTGCAATGACTAAGGACAGAGCTCGAGTAGACTCCTCTTCTCCTTTCTCTTTTTACAATACAGAGAAACTGTGTTTCTGAACACGCGGTTTTCAGTCACACCTGGCTGCTAGTGCTTCATCCTGCCATTTTAAGTTCTATGGGGGGCAAAACCCAAACCTATTGAAAACTGGAGGTTTTGATTTTCCTCACCCACCTCCAGACAATCTCACCTACTTTTTAGCTCCAGATTTTATATGCATTGGCTACAGCCCAAATTTGAGGACCTTGTACTTTCTGCATACAAATTCAACACTAATCCTATAAAACACTGCAGAACAGCGAAGAAAAAAAATCCTCACATCTAATTCTTGTGTTATAATCTATCAAAAGCACTCACAATCAACTTAAAGAAAAAGACATTGCAGTAGAATGGCTAAGAAGTAAGAAAATGTCATATTCCCTAGAAAGTGAGTCTGTAGAATTTGAGGTATGACACAAACCTAGTGGAATTCTGGTTTTGTGATAAATAGATTTTTAAAAAGACAATTCAGAAGTTGCAGTTTAACCTCTTTTTATTCTTTGTCTGCAGTGGTCAGGTTTACTCCTTAAACTGGAAAATACTAGGCCCATGATGAACAGGAAAGAAAGCAGGTCAACAAAGAAACTATCTGGATTTTGGATTCTGTGTGCACAAAGGTAAGTAAACTAGTTACTTCACATGGAAAGAATCACTACGGGCTTCTGTTCTCTTCAGTGTCTGGATGCGATGCCTTCATTTACCTTTCTTTCCTACCGGAGACCATATAATAATGCTCATCTTAATGCAAGAGCTACACTGTAACTTTGATTTTTGACAATTCTGTTCTGTGGTCACTGAAATTTCACAAAAGCAATGCCATCCCAACCCTACAGATGTAAAAAGCGTGCATACAAGGAAAAGAAACTCTTAATTTTGACTTACAAAATTGTAATATTTAAAGCTGACTACCACTACTTAAATTTTTTAAGGGGCAACCACACAATACTAAATAAATAACAAGAAATTGAGGCTATCTGGATTTTGGAAAAATTCAAGTTTGAATATCTAAACTTTTTTTTTTAAAAAAAAACCCTCTTCTTCAGAGACCTACTGTACCTACCTAGTACATAACTGGGTAATTTAGAAAGAATTATAAAAAAAATCAATGATTCATGACAGAAACAACTCAGGAACCATAAATGTGGCTAAAAAAGTATTGGGAAAGTATCTGTATTCCACACACTAATGGCACCTCAAGAAATTCAGTATTTGGAGTGCTTAAATCAATCCTGAATTAATATACAGGCAGACATTTTAGAAGGATATTTCTAAATGTTTTTTCCTGCTCACTAAGCAGGAGCAGCAATTCAATTGCTTCCCTCCACCCTACCAAGAAATTGGAGAAGCAAAAGAAAACCGAGTTTGGTAGTGATTCTTTTTACTTTCATTTGTTTTAAAGATAATAGAGAAATATCTGTGACCAGTAAGAGAACAAACATGACACCTCCACGTGACTGAAAGCAAATCCTTTTGAAGCTCCTTGTCCACATAAACAGAAAACTAGTGTTAAAACATCCTACAGGAATCTTGCAGGAACTAACAATATTTCATAAAAGCTGGAGTCAAATCCACCGAAGCAGAAACACTACATGACTCAAGGTCCCCATTTCTATTCAGGTAAGTAAACAGTCTTAAATTTTGCCTTATTGGCAGAACACACAGGAAAGGAGTCAGACTTAACAATCTGATCAACAAACTCCTCAAGTCGGGAAATCAAATAATCAGAAGAATATGTTCTACAAAAATTTTTTTTTCTTAAAGTTCAGGGAAACTGATTTTCTAGGATATCCCCCGGCATAAATGCACTATATATTGAATTAGATACACACTAAGACAATGAACAAATATAATGTATATCAAGTTTTCCGATAATGTACTGAATAGCCATAATTATCTATATGGCCAACATTTTTATTTGGAATAATATGAGACGTCAGGGCAAGAATCTGCATTCTCTCAGAGAAGAAAGCACCAAGTTAAAAAAAATCTGAATGAGAAAATTTTTAAACCTCCTTTTACTTTTGGAGCATTTTAATTTCAGCATAAACCATCTGGTATCAAGCATATTACCAGTCTGACATTTCTTGCTTTCATAAAAGGTACTGCTGGCCAGCCTAGAAGTGCTGCATCAACAAGAAAGTTCTAGTAACAAGTTCATACAAAAAACCACAAAGCATTAAATGTCATATTTTCTCAAATACATAATAATCATGCATAGAGTCTCTCCCTTTAAGCATCTACCTCAAGGAACATCATCAAAACAAGTAACCCAAGCATTTAGACAAGATCATCTAATCTGAAAAAGAATTCCCCAAATCATCACAGTATGCAAGCAGAGTCCTGCAAGACTGAATAACGTATGTGAACAATTTTTCCCTTCTTATAATCCTCAATTAATAGATTAAGAGATTATGTCTAAAGAAGGGTAGAAATAACTACCCACAGTTTTTTAAAAGGGGAAAACTTTTGCCAAAGTTTGCACAGAACAGTTGGGTGGCATTCTTGCCATGAACAGTTTTGGAGCTGTATGTCTACAGAATAGTGGGTCAGTTCCTGTCCAGTGCAGTGCATAAATACTAAGTTTTGCCCATTTGTTCCAAACTGGGGCATTAGCCTGCAGACTCCTCTTCTAGGCTGTAGGAGAATCCTTTCTTACAAAACATTTTAAAAGATGCTGAAATGCCATTAGAATAGATCATCAAATAACTGGACATGCTGAAGGGAAAAACAGAATAAATGCTATTATGCACAGAGTGAGCAGTGCCATCATTCCTCCGAAAGAAGTTCAAAACCAAGAAAAGACAGATCACCCAAAATAACTGCTATACCCGGGTCATGGACTGTACAAGACACCACAACCCCAAAATGTTTTGATACAACTACAGAATGTGCAGAACTTTACTGTGTCTATGAGACAGAACAATCTCAACTCAAGCCTGCAGCATTCCCTAAAGGCACACACATTCTCTCTCTCTCCACAAACACACCCAAAATAATTCCTCAATATCAAGATGCAGTCCACAAAATTACTGCTCAAGTCCATCATCAGTATATCTTAAGTTAGTGACTACTATCAAAGTTTGTAGTGAATAAATGAATACAAAGACTGTATAATCTGACATAATGAAAACCCAGATACTTCAGCAGTCCCGGTCTCCTCCAGCAACAACCATTTTTACAGCACTGGTATTTAATTAAATCCAACATTCGCATAGACAAGTAATGACCACTATGCACTGCAAGAAAGCTTTTCCAAAATTATATTCAAAGAATTCAGAACATGATCTCTTGAGATGCTTAGATAGGTAGGGAATGGAAGAAAATAGCCATATATTACATCCAAAATGGAACAGGTCCTAACTACCTTTAGGAAGATCTCATAATGGAGAATTTGGGGAAAATGCAGCAGATGATGTGTGTATTTCACCTCTAAGATTATTCAAGAAGCAGACTGTATAAATACCTCCAATGATCTTGCCTGAAAAAATACTTCCCCTGAATTGAGATTCAGGAAAGTATCTCATATATTGCTCAGAGCCCAGAGATATTTATATTTTCATAATGACTTCTAAGAAGATATTAAGAAACAATGCCTCTCATTATAATTAATGAGAAAGGTCTAATGGGTCAGGATTGGTTCAGACATTCCTCACAGGCTGCCTCAGACTGAAACAAAAATAATAAGGTGATACCTACATGATACAACTTAGAAGAACGGTGGCCCGAACTCAGCTTATATTCTCCAAGAGAAATACAAGTTCGGCAGACAAAGAGTAGATAAGTACACTTCCAGGGAGCAGCACCAAAATCCACAGAATTGAGACAACTTGAAAACATTGAAGAATGATAGATAAATACTCCAAACCCAGGTATTGCCAGGGAAAGAATTAATCTTAGACTCACTGTGAAAAGCCAGAGTACCATCTAGCCACTGCAGTCACCTTTCTCAGCTGCTCTATCTGGAACATTACAACCCTATGCAGCTGGACTGTAACAGAATGGCTGATAATTTATCAGACTTCAAGGTCTTCATATCATTCAGGACTGATGATTTCCACTATTTGCAGGCAATGAAGAACTATACCTCTCAAAACCAATCAATCTGAGTATAAAATCCTGTAAATCGAGTCTCTTTATTAATTATAAACTCTTACTTGTAATCCTACCAACTCGGAAAGGCAGACTATGTGTTCTTCACTAATTAGAAGTTACTCTAGGCTGAAATGAAGCAGAAAAAACTTGATCACACCCACTCTCCCAAGAGCAAGAGAACATGCAAATACTGCATCTGTTGAAATCCTGTTTGCAGAGCAGGCTGCCTTTAGAGTTTTCCTAGTAAAGTAAAAGCAGAAATAAAAAGAAAAAGAAAAGATTTAACAAGGCTATAGCTACAGCTATACAGGCATCATTTTACTTGCACATCTTGCCTATATGGCAGAAAAGAAAGCCAAGAACTCAAAAGAAACTGCCACTACAGATTCCATGTATCTGAAATGGACATATTACGACTGGAGAAGTTATTTCATGGCATCCATAGTAGCTCACTTGTTCTGTACAAAGAACACCAAGGAGCTATCTCAGCCAGCCCCAGAACCCAAAACAGCACATCTAATCAGCGCAGAAGGTGGCTGCAAATAAATCCTGACTGTTATGAGGACTAACCAGCCTGGCAGTTGAGCCTACATCTCTGCTTTGCATTGTGTAAGACTACGAAAATACACGAGGAGTCATAACAATAAAAGTGATTCTGTTATTCTTTTTGCATGACTGTGAGAGACACAACATAAGACACAGTATTTGATGTTATTTAGATAGACCCAAAAGGTAATGCAGGCAGCTTTAAAAGACAGCTTTGGTTACTCAGAACAGAAGTGAACGTTAACATTTTAGCTAAATTATACACATATGTGCCTGCTTCAGTAGGACAGCACATAAGATAAGCATCACAGAAGCAATGTAAGTTTGATGTCCTGAAATGGACATTTCACATATTGGAACAGACATGTCTGCAAAGGAATCGGCATTTCAACACGGTCACTCACAACAGTACAAAAGTAGAAGACAGTCTTAAAGAAAAAATTCTCACATAACAGCAGTCTTCGAGAACAAATGCTTCCCTTTTGCACTGAGCTATCAATTGAAGCCGAGTACCTTGAAACCTATACAGATCGCACAAACACAACAACCCTGAGAGCCTTCTGCTAAGCTCAAGTCTCTGCCACCTCAACTCCTATCCCTAAATGGAATAAAGAAGACAAATGTGTAGTTCATGATACTCCAAATCAACCCCACAAAACAGAGCAGTTCTCTCTTAATTAACAAGTCAAATACCAACTAAAAATTAATAAATTTTTAAAGAAGACATAAAATAAAATAATAAAAAACAGTAAACTGCCACAGCCTGCTGTACCAGTGAACTCTAAATGTGCTGGTCAGAACTGCTATCTGAGCTTTGGCTGGAAGCTCTGACAGCAACTTGCAAAGGGAAAGGACTTCAGCACCTGCAAACTAACTGCAGCTGCTCTTCACAAGCCAATCTACAAAGCCTGTTGTGTTGCTAGAATCACAAGCCTGCCTGCACACAGGGCAGTTCAGAGAGGATACCAGGGAGTCTTCTGAGGCACATGCCATTACAGTAAAGCCATTTCAGTCATCTTCCACTGCTTACATGAAGAGGAATGCAGATTATCCCACTTTTCTTTTCCTCACCAAGTTAACACTGTATACAATAGATATATTTTCCAAAGTTTAAATACGACAGTGTGAGTTACACGCTCTGCAGCCAGTCACTCCTGGAAGTATGTGTGTGTCTGTCTGGGTGGGGAACACAGCTAATATTTCCCCAGTGAACTTAACTTTCGTAAAAGCTGACAACTAATTTAAACTATTTTCTATCAGTAATATGGCCCATAAAGCTCACTCAACTTGATTATAAAGTACTGTTTTCTAAATATGATAGATCTTCCTTCAGTTTACATGCTTATGTATGGAAAAAAAAGGAGGAATTTTATTCCCAACCCTGAGAACATGTACACATTTGAATACTCTAAGGACTTGGAATTAATAATGTAAAAAAAAATACAAGAAGAAGTCTTGGTATCACAGTTCCTCTTCCTACCTAACTATACTTTTCTTCATACACAATTTTCCATAACTTGAATTCTACATACTTAGTTTGGGTAATGATTAATAAGCTAAAGAAAGAAGATTTTTAAAGTTGCCCAGCTTAATAAGCAGTAACACAAACACAAAACTAAACCGGAAGTGTTTTGCATTCAAAAAATGTACTTCTACATGTTGCTGGTGAACTCCAGTGCTTTGTGACACTCCACTATAATTTATACTCAGCATACTTTAATGCATTAAAAATTTGGTTTGTATGAGCAACAGTTATTTTTTTCAAGACAATAAAAAAGCAGCTGCAATTATACTAGAACTGTATTGTCCTCTCTTGTTAAAAAAAGCATGCCAGCCAGATTAACATCTAATACAGGTTTGGTGTAGCACAGCAAGCAAATCTTAATTTATCCTCCTATCTTCAGGTTATGGATGAGATTGTCACTTTGAAACAAACACAACAAGACACATCCTCTCTCCCCTGAAATATACATCTGAAAAACTCAACATCCATTACTCGAATACAAATCCAGACATCAGGACCCTCTACTGGGTTAACATGGGATGGCAGGGAGAACAAATACCCCATGTCCAACTAGACCCTTGAACCCAGCAGCCGAATCACGAGTGCTGTCAAGCAGAAAGTGCCCTGTGTCATCAGCACACACTAGCCAAATTCAGAAGAACCCTATTCCAGTTCAGAGTGATGGGCCAAAAGCATTTATGGAGATAAAACTACAGGGTAGAAACCTAGTATTTTATCATATGTGGACTGAGATCTTCTTCAATGTTTTGTTCTTCTCTTCATATAAAGAAGAAATATATTTAAAGTCCAAACGTAGTTATGTACTAATGATGAAAAAGCAAGACTAAAAACTATGATCAGAGTCAGCAGTAGTGTAGCTATCGCTCTATCCCTCCCTTTTAAAAGAGTACCTGAATAGAACTATTTCAAACCACTCTACAAATAATTAATCTTCCAGAATGAAAACCTTCCTCTTATACAATGAAAAACGTAAAGGAAAAAATTCTCACAGAAGAGCACAGTTGATGGCTTCTTAATTCTGAGAGTTAGGAGTAGGTCTTTAAAAAAGCAAGAACTTTTTAAGGATCTTCACTTTTGATGGTCAGAAACAAATGTCAATTTCCAAAAATGAGTTAAAAGTTAATCAAAAGCAACAGAAGATACTTGATACGGAAAGTATGTATATATGTTTAGACCTTCATTCTGCATGACCAAAGGGTTACAAACAAAGCCTTTATCTCAGTGTGTCTGGCTGTTGGGCCTTCTGTTCAAAAGGGAGAACAGTCTGCAGGCAAAAACCCAGGAACCTGTGATATTCAGAAACAGTTATGTTTACAAACAGTATTTAAAAGATACAACACGGAACGCTTATTTTAACACTGTACAATTAAAGATTAATGAAACATCGTTTCACACAAAACACATTTTAAGGCAATGCCTTTCACTTCACAAAGATTATATTATCTTAATGCAATATTTACTCTATTACAAACTGTTTTGAGGATACATGTATCTACAAATATATTTTTAATTAGCATTTAAATAACAATCAGAAATCTTAAAAGCACCTAGTTGGTTTAAGATTAGGAAACTAAAAGCAAGACATTCTGATAAATCAATCTAGTCTGAAGTCAAAAAGTTGACCCACAATGAGCATATCTCTCGCAACAACAATTCTGTGGGGGCCCAAAAGTTTAAAAAATTGCCAATAATTCCTTGAGTTTTTCTCCTTAAGTTATCCAATATTCCAAAACAACAAAAATCAGTTACAAAAAAAAAAAAACTTGCACTTTACAATTACCATCACAGTCTTTAAATCCAAAGTATTTTAAGAGGTTTTCCTTAACAGACAAAGCATCTGAAAGGTCATCTATCTCAGAACAAAATGCCACTGGTTTCCAAACATTCTGAACAGAGTCTTAAAAAACAAACAAACAATACCTCAACACACCTGAATAATGAGCACATTATGTTACACAACATGGTTCAGCAGATTTCTTTAGGAATTTTGACAATGTAGACATCTATGTGAAAATCAATTTGAGAATCATATTCTCTGGAAAGTCTGTAAACAAGAAACACGTTCATTTCTAGAGAACAAAAAGGCTAATCTACTACTGACATCCTTGTTTATTTTCTGATATGACAGACAAAAACTAACTCGACAAAAAAAAAAAAGAAACTATTTATATGAACATCTGTCACAGTGCAAACCAAATTAATATTGCCTTTGTATTCACTCCTCCTCAAGTCAACACTTTGAAAAAATCCCAAAGAGCCTCCTGCTCTCTGCACTCTTAAACCCTGCCACCAGCAATATTGTTGCCAGAAAAAAAACACCAGAGAGAGGGCTTTTAGCTCTTACAAATTTTTACTTATTTCCAAAAGTAGCAAGTATGAATTGAATGAGAATCGTGATATACATGAATACAATAATTTAATCCAGTACTTGAGTATTTTCCTAAAAAGCATTTGAAGTGTGTATATTTAGGAGGTGTTACAGTAATTCTTGGTAAGTAGGTAGGTATAGCAGCTCTGGAAGATCTTGGAACCACAGTGCAGTTTACCATAAACAAGACTTCTTGAAGGCTCTCCCGTACTCTAAACCACAGCTGGGCAAACCATACCTGATTATCAGTTTCCCCAATATTTCAACAGATATTTCAGTTCAAGCCAATCAATCAGAGTGAAAACTGCAAACATTCCAGTAAGATTTGGCTGCAGTGTATTAGGGTTTTACTTTTATCTATGTTCTCAGTACTGTGCCTCCCTACAGCCTTACACACAAGTACTTGCAAAAAGCCCGTACCAAGTCTCTGAAAACTGATGACTTATTGATCTAGCATTTTGTGATACTGAGTCAGTATTCATAAAATGATAATTAACAGAGATCACTAATTGGGAAAGGCACCAAATTAACACTAAAAATAAAACCAAAACAAACAAAAACACTCCCCCAAACCAGACTCACACAGAGGAAAAAAAACAAAAACCAAAACCCACAAACCCCACACACTAAGCCCTTCAACACATCTTAGAATCATAGAATCACCAGGTTGGAAGAGCCCCACCGGATCATCGAGTCCAACCACTCCCACCAGTCTCTAAACCATGCCCGTCAGTACCTCATCCACCCGCACCTTAAACACCTCCAGGGAAGGCCAGTCAACCACTTCCCTGGGCAGACTGTTCCATTGCCTAATGACCTCACTTAGTCACCCTTTCTGTGAAGAATATTTTCCTAATGTTTAACCTGAACCTCCCCTGGCGCAGCTTGAGACCATTCCCTCTTGTCCTGTCCCCTGTCATGTGGGAGAAAATGCCAGCACCCTCCTCTCCACAACCTCCCTTCAGGGAGTTGGAGAGAGCAAT
>WAAB01017773.1:89157-135045 GCA_013389865.1 Piaya cayana
ATCCAAGAGTCTAGTCACTTTGTCATAGAAGGCGATCAGGTTAGTTTGGCAGGACCTGCCTTTTGTGAACCCATGTTGACTGGGCCTGATCACCCTGTTCTCTTGCATGTGCTTCATGATAGCACTCAAGATCACCTGCTCCATGACTTTCCCTGGTACTGAGGTCAGACTGACAGGTCTGTAGTTCCCTGGATCCACCTTGTGCCGGAAGATGATCATCTATATAATTATCAAACTACCTCACCATACAGAGCCAGGCAAAATTTGAGGAAAAAAGTTCAGGTGATCAAAGCCTCAGAAGTATGCAGCAGAATGAAGACTAGAAACCACATACTACATATTACTAACAAAACAGAAGGGAACATTCTAAGCCTGAAGGCTTAGTCAAACAAGACTCTGGTATTCTTTTGAAATCCTTATTTTAAAAGTCAACTGAAGTGACTGATAACATGGTAACACTGATATCTTAAATAGCTGGGGTTATCAGTAAGGTTGGGGATGTTTTTTCATTCACTTTTTATTCTAAATCTTTCTGTATCTACTTGACAGAACCTCAGTCCAGGACTTCAGAGTTCCATTTCCCTGCTACAGCTGATGATGCTACAACACCATAGAGAAAGCACAGAAGGAGGCTTCCTGAAGCAACTAAAACAGTACTAATGATGTCATCTGAGGTGGAAAGATCTCAGTGAGCACCTAAACTTAACTGTTTTCAACACTTCTAAGGAATATGACTTATACAGTATCCATAAGACTAAAACTTCCTAAATCTGTCCCCTTGATCACCTCCACTCCAAACAAGCATATTGCAATGGACTGTTCATATGTGTAATCCCATTCTGCCTGTGTAAAGACCACAAATTCCTTTTAACCTGTTCAAAACAGAAGTAACTGCTGCAATTTTGCAATTGCTGCTGAGAGGAGACCTCATTGCTCTCTACAACTACCCGAAAGGAGGTTGTAGAGAGGAGGGAGCTGGCCTCTTCTCCCAGGTGACAGGGGACAGGACAAGAGGGGAATGACCTCAAGCTTCGCCAGGGGAGATTTAGGCTAGACATCAGGAGGAAGTTTTTCCACAGAAAGGGTCATTGGGCATTGGAACAGGCTGCCCAGGGAGGTGGTTGACTGGCCTTCCCTGGAGGTGTTTAAAGCACGGGTGGACAAGGTCCTGAGGGGCATGGTTTAGTGTTTGATAGGAATGGTTGGACTCAATGATCTGGTGGGTCTCTTCCAACCTGGTGATTCTATGATCCTAATTTTGGGAAGAAATTATGGCTAATCACTCCCCAAAGTAACAGAATTCTATATGCAAAGAACTATATAATCACCCGGGTTGGAAGGGACCTTGAAAAAATCATCTGTTCGAACCTCTCAAGGGAAAGGGACCCTATATATGACTAATATCTTGTCCTGTTTCATCTTGAAAGCCTTCAGCAACCGAGACTCCATCACATTCCTTAGGAGGTTGGACCAGTGAATGATTGTTCTCTAAAAAAAACAGTAATAAAAATTCTCTCTCGTACCAAGATACCCATTTTCCCTGGTCTTCTCTGTGTGGTCCCTCATGATGATAAAGCCTTTGCCCTCTTTGTAGCTGCCCTCTAAATTAGGAAGAAATCAGTTTTCTCCCTAGAAACAAGAACTTTGACTGGAAGAGGCTGCCCAGGGAGGTGGTTGAGTTACCATCCCTGGAGGTATTTAAAACACAGGTAGAGGAGGTGCTTAGGGATATGATTTAATAACGGACAGGTACAACTCGACTCCATGATCTCAAAGCTCTTTTCAACCTAGTGATTCTATGGAATTCTGTCATCATCTTTCTCAAGAACCAAAGGAATCTTATGGGATAAAAAATTCCGAAGATGCCAAGAACTAACTCTTCAATGGGAATTACTCTGAATTAAAGAAGCTTAGCAACTCACAGTGTTTTACTCCTCGAGTAGTTTTCATTATTTCTTATTTAGATGTTTAATTGCTGCTCTCTTCTGTGATTTCTATTTGTAAACTACACTAGTATTTGGTTTTGCTTTGTCCTAATGCTGCACCCAGCACCAAAATTGGATTCAAACTGCTTATATGCAAAAAAAAAAATGCTTTAGAGTACACATTTTCTTGTTTCTGAATGACTTAACTAAACAAAATTAATATTAAAATGCCAGGTCATACAAACGATGACTATGCAATAAATAAAATTAAAATAATTGTAAAAATAAATAAATAAATAAATAGAATAACAAGCACACCTTCTGAAATTTCCTCAATGCTCCATGTAAGGCATTCATGTTTGGGAGTATTTAAAGACTAAACTATTTGAGAAAGGAATTTGATAGCAGTATGTTTCACAACATATGCAGCCAATTATTATTACACAACATCATCCCAAAACTAAATGGGTATCAGATCTCAAAACTTAAGAAATCTGTTATTTGAAATACAGGGAACAAATGCAATAAAGGTATGTTATTAGCAGGATGTAGGGTATATTGGAGGAGGTGAAAGAGCAGCTTTCAGGTTCTTCAAATCCTAATGTTCAGGAGATCCTGTACGTTTGTACTACTGAACCCACTTTGCAACACAAGTTTTGGCTCCCCTGTCACGCTCTGTATTCTTCTCTCTTTGGTTCATTAGGTTCAGATAATCAACTTCAAAAAGGACAGATGCATCCCTTGGAGCTCCACTATCAACTCACAAAATACCCAGTTAATGTATCGAAACAAAAAATAAAGTGAATGAGGTTTTCATAATATAGTTACCCTCCTTCGTACAAAACCTGATACAAAGAAAACCAATTCCGGCACTTGAGTAATTTTAAATTATCACAGTAGTGACTGTTACAACTGTGCTGCAGAATGGACTGGAAACAAACAAGTCTTCATTACTCCCCAAGGTCATAGAGCTATCTATAAAGCTCCTGAAATTCTGGTGTGGTTTCACTTTGTTTCTTCTTTCTCTCCTCCTCCTCCTCCCATACTCTCCTTCAAAGAGGTTTTAGAACTTTATTCTGTGTCTTTTTAAAATACAGCTATTTATGTCTGACCAAGACCTAAGTAAGTTCACTGTTAAGGTACATTCTAAAGCGTGCTTCCACTGGGACTTTTATTCTTATTATTATTAATCATGAGGTTGTTCCAGGTGACTTCCCCTGCTGCCACGTAAACTTTGAACAAAAATTACTTTTGCACATAAAGTTTTCTTGTTTGTGCACTGGAAACACAAAAGGCTTTTATGCACTGTAATAGCTGCTAAGAGTTCAGAAACTGGCAGCATCTTACATGGTTTTTTTTCTTCCTGCTTCAGCTACATTTACATCTATTCCACAACACCCTGCTCTGTTCTTGCTTGATGCTTAAAAAGGTAAACCAAAAAAAAAAAAAGTTCTGAAGTAGTTATGTAGCAATACGTGAAGTATAACCAAAACAAGAGCAACAGAAAAGAGCTAACAAGCTACTAAATAACAGGTATTTGCTTTCCTTCCTTTCTTCCCACTATAACCACAGCCACCTTATAATATGACGTCTATGATCAACAGCATCCTCATCCGTTCTTGAAATCACCAGAACTTCCCTGAGTCCTATATCCAGAAAACTCCACTATTAAAAGTATTTTGTTATAGTCTGATGAGGCAGAGAAAATTTTTTTAAAAAAAAGTGAAATTAGGAGTGCATGGTATGGTCTAGGAACACAAAATCCATAGCAATAAAGGCCCATGAGTAACAGAGTTGTGCCACAGGGATTCACTGTTCCACAACCCTTTTGCACACCTTTTATCAAGATTCAGCATTAACATTCTTTTACAAAATATGAATAATGTATATGCAATGATGTATTTTAAATACTTGAATACTACAAAAAAGGGAGGGTTTATTCTTTACTGAAAATAGCACAATATGAAATTCATGAGGAGAAAGGAAGCAGCCCAATTTGACATACAACTTACAAGGAGCACATTAATTTACTAATGTTCCAGTATTAATTTAATCTTATAATTACAAGTACTGAAGGTCTGCATTTACAATCCAGGACATTCCAGTGTTAATAATTCTGATATTGACTGCAGCAATGTGAAAATTTTGTTTAATGTAATTGCTCATACAGCAAACTAAATACATTAATCTCAGTTCACTCACTAAATTTGACCCCCGTGTGGTTTATATCTGCCTTTCATCCCCACACTGAAAGACAACCACCCTCCCCATATGAACCATACCCATGTGTAATACACAACACAACTGATACAAAAACTCACTTTCACTGGACAACATCTAAAATATGTAAATACCTGTTCCTGCAGGTCGTAGTCATAGCTATCATGCAGCAGAAGACTGAGGACATACCGAGTATAAATCATGGCATCAATGCCACACTTCTCTAGCTCTTGTCCCAGCCAGGTCTGCACTGGACCCAAAGCATGTAGCAGAGACATTTCAGAAACAGATACAGGGCCTGGATAAGAGCTTGAGGAGCTTTCAGATGGCAAACCATCCACAACAACTGTACAGATAGGGCGCATGAATCTAGGTGGTTGGCATCCTTATAACGTGAAGCATTTTCTGTAGTTGATATTCCGACGATATCTGGAGGTGATTTTACTCCAGTAAATAGGAGAGAGGCTTGACTTCTAGGATAATCATTTATACTTCCTGGCAGTTAGCAGTCTAGAGACGAACATCACTCTTCAGGCATGACCAGTGAATAACTAAATCTTAATAGCAAACACATATGTAGATGTGTTTTTCTACCTTAATTTCACATTGAGGCCAGATGCAAGTCCCCAGCAGGACCTATAAAAAGGAAAAAATGATAAGTTGTGATAACGTATATCCATATCGTAATAATATTAAACAGTGAAAAAAACCACCCAGTGCAGAAAGCAGTTATTTACATACTGCTTACTCCACATACACAGCACACCTATTCAGTGTCATTTTGAAAAATAACAGGAATTATTCCAAGTTTAAAGGTGACTTTCAGAAAAGGTATTTTTCATGCAGAAAAATGCTACGATCAAAGACTTTACAACTAATCCATGGATTACAATATACATTTGACCTAGCTTTATGGGAAAGTTCAGATTTTACTTTCAGTTGAGAAAAGTCCACCTTGATAAAAAGAAAATAAAACCCACAAACTATCTATGTTAGTTTGTATGAAGACTGCATCTTTTGAATCACTAGAAGACAATGTAATCCTACCACTTTGCAGCAATTTCTGTTTCTGGAATAGAAAAAGGGTTTTCTTTACAAAACACTGAATTTATGAAATTCATCTGGCCAGGAGTTTCATAAACCCTACCACTAAATACTTGTTATCTTCAAGCTTGGCATTTTTTTGGAAGCTTTTTAGTTTCAATATTTTCCTTGACTCAAGCCATCAAAGCATCTTTATAATCCAAAATCTGTTCTCATAAAAATATCCATCTCCGGAATAATTCAATAGATTTTAGTAGAACATAATTTATCAGTGCTAGAATTAAAATTTACCACTCTTTACAGAAAGCATATACCACTCTTATCTGAGAGATCACACTTTAAAATATTATATAATAGACAGACCATCCTAAGATTTATGCCATCCACAAACCCAAATCAATCTTGCTAAGCAAGGGGCATGAGGGGCAAGTACCACACATTCTGTTTTCTAACCCAGAAGCAGCTAGCCCCAAAAGAGGTATTTTTGGACCAGTCTGCCAATCAACCACATGCTAGTCTGGCATTTGTGTGGGCTTACTCTCCAGCTTCTCAGCAAAAGACAGCAAAGCTCAAATCCTAGCAGAAAATATCCCTTCACTGAAAGGGAACAAACACTAAAGGATCTAAACGAAATCTACTGTTGTATTTCAATCCCACAGCAAGATGACCAACACATACAGAAGATATGCCACCAGATATAATTAACTAAACCACACCCTGTGTGTAGCATTTCACATGAGCAGCATGTGTTTTGTGGCCAAACACAACTGAAAGGTTACCTTACAGTCCACACAACAAAAGACTGCAGTATTTAGGAGCTTCCTTTGCATCACCACCAAGGTACAACCGTATATTCCAGATCTTTACTAAGTCAACTGTGTTATCATCAACAAGAAAAGCATTACAACCAGTCACTACAGAGTTGACAAAATCCTATGTCACAGTAAAGCCACCTTACTTCTGTGAGGGCAACGTTCATTTTGAGAAAGCAGGCAACGCAAGAGTATTCAATCTCTGTCAGTAACATTTGTATTAGTGAGAATTTTGTAAATAAGCACAAGTAACAATAGGTTGAAACATCCTGCCTGAAGGTTACTGCTTTATCACGTAATTAGAGTACAAAAGGCATGAGTATTTTAATCAAGATATTCCAAATAAAGAGCCACAAATCCAAACTCTTATGCAGTCCATATTCTCTTAATTGGTGAAGAAACAACATTCTACTACAACATCTATTTCATCCTTCTCCTGTTAGTACTTGCATCACAGGCATGAGATGAACGCTCTCTTTAAGTCTACGTCACAATCCCAGTCAGCCTCCTCAAACCCCACGTTTCAAAGATCTGGAAAAGCTGACATGCTATTTGTCTTTTTTTTAAGATACATAGCAGAACTACTTGAACGTTCAGGAAATCAACAACTAGTTGATATGTCTGACAAAGTTCCACTGGAAAGGAGAATCACGGAATTGTAGATGGAGGGAATTAAGGGAAAATAGTGAGAAAGTGACTGAGTAAGAAATTATTCTAATTCAGCAGATCTCCCATCCACTCATCTTTTCTTTTACAGACTGTACAGAGAACGGAGAGGGACAGCAAACACATGTTACAAGTAGTCTTTGGTTTCAAAAGATACCATCAAAAACAGTCAAAAGAAGTGGAAGGAGAGGACTTAGTTAAGGTGATCACAATTTTCATTGACGGTTTTGAGTATCCAACATAGCAAAGCAATGGGATTCTGGAAATTGAACACTTAACCAAAAGCAACTGCATCAGTGGACAATGGAGGCGCTATAGATGTTGGCTACCTAGACTTGTCTGGAGCCCTCAGCAAAGGAAAGACACAGACCTGTGGATGAGGCCCAAAAGAGCATCACAAAAATAATCAGAGGGCTGGAACACCTCTCCTATGAGGAAAGGCTGAGTTGAGGTCATTCAGTCTGGAGAAGGCTTTGGGGAGACCTCATTACAGCCTTTCAGTGCTTATAAGAAAGATTGGGACAAACTTTTCATGAGGGCAACAGGACAAAGAGTAACAGTTTTAAACTAAAAGAGGGTAGATTTAGACTGGACATAAGGAAGGCATTTTTTACAATGAGGGTGATGAGACGCTGGAACAGTTTGTCCTGAGAAACTGTGGATGACCTATTTGAACTGTTCAAGGTAAGGCAAGACAGTGCTTTGAGCAACTTGACCTAGTGAAATACGTCCATGCTCACTGCAGGGGGCGGCTGGACTAGTTAATCTCTAAAGGTTCCTTCCAAACTAAACTATTCTCCCATTCGATGATACAGCAAAGCAAAGAAAGGCCTTCTGCATACTGAGTCACTTCAATCAAAACTTAAGATACCTGGTTTAGACTCTTAGCACCTAGTAAGGACTGAGTTTATGCTTCAGCTTTTCACTGAATAAGGTGATAACGTGGCCTCTCCTGTCTTATCTTAATTTTATGAGTCACTTGAGAAATTCAGGCTGACAAAAATCTGATTGACTCTGGCTGACCAGTTAAAGAGTGTCTTGCTTTTTTTAGATGGTGAGGAGATTGAAGAGGCAGTGAGACACAGGGTATCACAGAAATTCAGAAATGAGACACCAACAAAATTTCTATGATGTTCAAATATCACAGCCCAGTTTTTTGAATAACATTCAATGACTCATTTCAACATTATTTTAATTTTCAAAATACATACATGATATAAAAAGTGGAAATCTGAACAATATTCTGAGATAATACTTGAAACTTCTCATTTTACAGCTGTCTCAAGTACTTTGTTTTACAAGACGGCTTAAACATAATTCTGTTATGTTTCAGAAATAAGTAAATTTTATGCAAACTGAGTGTTTTCCCATTCCAATAGTACAGGGAGCTTTTCCATGTCATATTAGTAGGTGTCACTCAATGAGTGAACATTTCTGCTACCATATGTGAAGCTTGACTTTAGAGAACACTTTCTGACAAGTAAATCATCACCCCTTTTTAATCATTTGCACACCGACTTGTAATAAATAACTTTCCCCATCCTCACAATGACCACGGCTAATTTGAACAGAGAGACTACAACACAGCCTAAGTAATTAATGCAAGGCTAGGTACTTTAGCCACCAAGTCAGAAACAATTCTTCATTTGCAGCTACAAAATATGTTGGAGGAACATGACTAATTCTAAAATTACCTAATAAAAATTTATACATCTTTAAAGCATAATTAAAGCAAAATTAAAGGAAATGTTAAAAAAGGTACAATAATTGCAAATCCTAGCCAAAAATAAATGATTACATTCATTCTGCTTACTCCATTTCCTAGTCATTTTTTTTTTCCTTTTAAGTAACCTTCAGGTTTTTTTAATATTGATCAAAGACTTTAACAAGACCACTGTAAAGATAGCCTCTCAACAACTTAACAACTACAGGCACAAGTGCCATTTTAGGAAGTGTCTTGTAAATGAATGAGAGTAAATATTCATAGAATCACAGAATCACCAGGTTGGAAGAGACCCACCAGACCATCAAGTCCAACCATTCCCACCAATCTCTAAAATATGCCCTTCAGTACCTCATCCACCCGCACCTTAAACACCTCCAGGGAAGGCCAACCACCTCCCTGGGCAGACTGTTCCAATGCCCAATGACCCTTTCTGTGAAAAACTTCCTCCTGATGTCTAGCCTAAATCTCCCCTGGTGGAGCTTGAGGCCAATCCTCTTGTCCTGTCCCCTGTCACTTGGGAGAAGAGGCCAGCACCCTCCTCTCCACAACCTCCCTTCCAGGAGTTGGAGAGAGCAATAAGGTCTCCCCTCAGCCTCCTCTTCTCCAGGTTGAACAACCCCAGCTCTCTCAGCTGTTCCTCATAAGGCCTGTTCTCCAGACCCTTCACCAACTTTGTTGCTCTTCTCTGGACACTCTCCAGAGCCTCAACATCCTTCTTGAGCTGAGGGGCCCAGACTGAACACAGGATTCAAGGAGCGGTCTCACCAGTGCAGAGTACAGGGGGAGAATAACCTCCCTGGACCTACTGGTCACATCATTTCTGATACAGGCCAATATGCCATTGGCCTTCTTGGCCACCTGGGCACACTGCTGGCTCATGTTCAGTTGGCTATCGACCAACAAACACTCCCAGGTCCTTCTCCTCCACACAGCTTTCCAGCCAGGCTTCTCCCAGTCTGTAGCACTGCTTGGGGTTGTGCACCAAGTGCAGGATATTTGGATTGTCAGATTTTCCAACTTACACTATTTTAGAGTACATAAGCTTTCTCAAAATTCTACTCAGTGCAATAGTCGCTAAGCATTCTTCTGACCTAGAACAGACAGCAGAAGACAATAACTGAGATTTAATCTCCTGAAATCTAGCTGTGGAAAAGGAACAACTTTAAAAAATAGATAGCAAGAAACAGAGGAGGATCAACGGTACAGAAACCAAAGCCAGAATACTCAGGTCCATTATCTACAACAGTTGTCCTTGCATGGTAAATACTCTTCTTTGAAGACTAAATAATCCTACTTTTCCCTGTAAATGAAATGGAAATATGGGTATTGCCATAAAAAATATAATTTAAAAAAAAAAAAGGTACAATAATAAAAAGCTCATGCCAGGTATGACATCCCCATGCCTTCAGTAGCTTTTTTCTCCATAATTCACTTTCATTAAAAAAAAAGGTTTTTTTAAGGAGCTTAAAAAGTAAGACTTTCCTCCCTCCCAGTTGTTTCTAATCTTGGAAAACAGGGACCAAAGCCAAACCACAAAACCCACTGAATTAATCTAAGGTAATCCCATCTGTATCTTATCGGCACCAAGAGGTCTCTGAAAATTATGTATCCATACAGCAAGGTTCTGAACAAATATTTTTTTGTAAATGGAAAAAAAGTTGAGATGATGCTTTAATAAGCTTTCAATCTTTCTTAAAGATACACCTAGTATCAAGTCTTAAGGTAACAGACAACATTGGAACAGAAGAGTAAAACCCATACCCTTTACTACTCCCCTTTCAAACTCAAGGTCCATAGACTATATCTTTGAATTCATAAAAATGTAACTTAAAAAGGAAGTAAATTGTCTGTAGGCTTAAATTTAAAAAAAAAATCTACATTTTGATAGAAGTGGAAAAATTTATTATTATCTATTTGTATAATCTAGAGATTAAGCCTCTCAAGCCTCAAAGTCACTCTTTAGACATTATGATACAATCACTCAGATAAAGCTACAGAGGCTACATTTTTGCTTCCTTTCATTCCCCAACAGGATAACATCCGGGCTTCCAGTGCTTCATTCTGCCTACTGCTATACGTCAACAATTAGACCAAATGCATTCTCACACACCAGTTAAGTCATAACTGCTGTTTTATAAAAAGTTCCCTCAATTACTCTGTGAAGCATGCCGGCACCTTACATAGTTTATAGTTAAAAGCTCATATCTTTCCCTTGCTACAGTCTTTGACAATGTAGATTACAAAATTCTTACTTTTTCCTCCGCACCTCCTCAATGTGCATATAAGTGCCCACATTTTTTAACCAGGACAAAGTTTTCAGAAGTAGCATTTTCTCCCAGAATACTTGTAGTAGAAGCAAACAATCCTTCCTCTCCCTGATAACTATTAACACCTATAGCAAAAATACACAAATCCTGTTTAGTATAAATCAAAGTGAAAGTGTTATTGAGTTTAGTCAATAACATTCATCTCAGTCTCCTCTAGAAGACTGAAATTTAAAAGCACAGCCACATCATATCATGTTAACAGAAGTCCAAAATTGTTCTTAGATATTATGGAGGAATAGGCAATTTTACCATAATTTCTTTTCTTTCAGTGATAAGTCTCAACAAATCTTTAACATACAAACCAAACGGCCACACACTGGGGAGGGCACTGTCAAACAGTGCCCAAGGCCCAGAAACAAACCCAATTTAAAATCCAGTGAACAAAGGAATCTATGTCTTTAATACACTCCACATGGCATATAAAAGACACGTGAATTCAGAAGTAAAATAATTTGTTATTTTTAATCACATTCCTCAATAATCTAAGAAATTTGGCTGTATAGTCTTCAGAGCAAGGACAGCTTTTTTATATTTTGGTGATGTTAGATGTTATTGTACAACAAACAGCAGAGCAAGGACTGGATTCATAACTAAGGGACTGAAACATCACCATAAACAAAAAAGATCTGATAACGGCTACACTATAAACAAACCTTTCAATCCCAGTTCAGACAATTTGTGCCACAAAGCTTCATAAGCATTGCTGTGCCATGAGAAACACAGATTAAAAATACCTGGTTGGAATCAAAGCAAGGAACACTAAAAGTGGTCAGAGGCATAAAAGCAGCCTTTTGAATTAACTTTTAGATATACATAGAATTTCTATTTTGGTAAGTATTATTGGGAAGTGCAAGAGTGACACAACCTATATGTTTTAGGGCTGACTGGTGTCTAACGAGGCTGGGTTTATGTCATAGCTCTAACGTAACTCAACCAAGCCAGAAAACTTAGAGGTGACAGAAACCAGTCTATAGGTATTATTGTGGGAATTACTCAAAGGATTCAACAGCTACCATATAAGCCTCTTTTTCTTAAGTTAGCAAAGAAAAAGAACAGAGAGATGACTTCCTTGGTATCGTCTTGGTTACCTGCACATTTCTGCAGGATTCTGCACTGGGACCTGCACTGCTTAACAAATTCCTAAGTGACCTGAAAGATGTGATAGGGGACACAGTTAACAAGATACCAAACAACAGCAAGCCATCAGGGACAGTGAATACAAAACTGAAAAAACGCAGGAAGACCTTATGAAGCTGAACTCACTGATAAAAAGGCAAATAAAATTCAGCATACATAAACTTGAAATGAGACAATAACCTCATGCTACTAATACACAGAACAATGAGTTGTGAGCTGACTATTAATCCCGGGATCTATTTCCCAAGTAGCATGTTAGATTTTTCATTAAACAATAAGCTCAAATCCAGAAGCAGTCAGACCAAATTACAGAACAAAAGTAATTTTTGTGAATTAATGTTTTGCACACATTGCACAAAACATGCAACCCTGGTCCTGTAATATGAATGCCTCTTCACAGAGATTGACTTTTCCACTTTTTTGTAATAGAAAATACCAACAAGTTAGTAAGAACTATGTATAAAACTTCACACAACAGGCATCAGGAATTCCTTGCCAAAGATACTGAGGAGTTTAAAAAAAAAAAAAATTAGAAGGGTTTCAAAGGAAAATTAACACGACTGATACCTTGAGAGTTTCCAGCTAGACAAACCATACCAGGCTCAGAAAATTTCCTAGACTGAAAATACTGTGAGGCTGAGGGAGTGTTCAGGAGAGGTAACACATATACTCTCCCAGTTCTTTTTTGACCCTAACAGCTCACTTACAGATGCTGTTGCAGACAAGTACTGCATTTGACAAAGCCTTTGTCTGAATCAGTACAGCTGTTCTTTTAAAACATTCATAACATAAGAACACCACTCTGAAAAAAAGCAGCTGGAGGAGTTCAATTAGCGGATCCACTCACAGGGCTGCACATGATTAACATACACGAACTTTGTAACAAGATGTCAGAACAGGGATCTTGTCAGAAAGCAAAACCTGAGCTCTGAGAAACTGCAGGCTGCAAAACTGTCTGCTGAGGCCCCTGCACAAGGGGGTCTGCTCCACACCCAAGACCCCATTTTCTCAGTTAGCAAAATACCACGTCATCAAAACAAACGTGTAACATAACTGGAAAACGTACAATTTGTAAGTTAGAAAAAAAAGGGCAAGACGGAAAGAGGAAAAAGCATAGCCTAGGAGCAAACCTACAAATGCTGTAAAGAACAGTCCTAGCATGTGATGTTCATCACTTTACAGAACTGTAAGAAAAATCCGAGAGTGGCTTCATCAACAGACTCTTTTGAAAGTGTTCCTGCTACATATAGCAGGCTTGTAAGAAGCATCAGTGGAAGCTTAGCAAGTGGTTCTTCACTACATATAATATGACTTAAAATTTTAATTAATAATCCCTAACAGTTGGCAAGTTTTGCAGACCACAGTTCAACAGGTGTCTTGAAAATTCAGTAAGCAAGCTGTACATTCAAGACTCAATATTAAAAATGCATTAAAAAAATTCAGAAGCAAGCACTTTGTTACACAGCATGTAGCCACCACTTCCACTTCAACAAATGTAAGGGAGTGGCATTTCTGGCAAATCATTCTGTAAAAATGAAACCTCACAATTCCTGGTACCCACAGTTTGTGTGCGGCTGTCCCAGATAAGAGCTAGTACAGCACATCTGTAACCTGCACACCCTGCAATTCAAAGCATTACGTCTTCAAAAATGTCAGTCTTAATCTATAAGACCAGCTTACAAGTGTTAAAAACCTCCTTCAAACATTGATCTGATTTAATAAATTAGATAATATTTATAGACTAACTGGAATCTAGAGTGAAATACCTCTTCACTGATTTCAAGTGCCCAGCTGACTTTAACAATGGCAGCATTTACATTTTTTTTCCAGTTCAGTTTGTTACCTTTCAGACTGGATTTTGAACTGCATTTCAAGCTGGCTTAAAACTAGTGTTTGAACTTAATTTTACTCTTTCATTTAAATGAGTTTACTTCTTTTTAAAATCCTATTTTAAAAAAAGTATGTATATCATGTAACTCAGAAATACAATGGTGGTTTTTTTGTAAATTTAAAAATATAAATCAGCATCTAATGGCAAGGAATTTAAATAAATGTTTTTCACATGAAAAAAGAACAATGCTGCATGCAACTGACAAAATTCAAAGTAACTACTACTATTGCCAGCACAAGTACAGTTTGTAAAGAACAGAAACGATGAGTTTTATACCAGCAGTAACTAACTTCCAAGAGAACGACACAAGCCGCAGCATCTTGACAGGGAAACCCGTGTGGCAGACTTAAAGGCTAGTTAGCGTAGCACAAACTGCACCACAACTGCAGACTGCCAACAAGAGAGGATATTCCCCCGTTTCTCCCATCACCCCTTCCTGGTGCTCTCATCCTTTTACCCGTATACTTAACCACTGTGTGGTTGCACAAACCAACTGAATCAGTTTGTCCTAAACAGAAAGCATTTTTGGTGGTCTTCAAAGAATACAAATAAGCCATCAACCTCACTGCCACAGAATTTCCACACTGGGCATATCAGAGGAACTGGGGTTGCCCCTTTCAGCAGCAGCCCACTGTTAGATCCACTTCAGAATAACAAGAAAACATTAGAAAGTTAGTATAAGTCTTTCAGGCCACTATTACTTTTTGGACCATCAAGTGAAGAAGCCAATCCAAGTACTTGAACAGATTAGGATATGTACTTCCAACATTTTCACAGAAATTCCCAACTGATCCATGCAACTGTACCCCATACTTATATTATTCAGCAGACTCAGCCTCAAAACAAACAGAATCCCAACATAAAAGTAGCCTGCAGATAAAGAAATTACTGGTTGCTTCAAGTTTGGTAAGAGAGAGGCAAGTGCTGCACTGTAACTAGCCTAGAATATTACAGATCATCCAAGATTAGGGAACCCAAGAGGAAATGTCAGTGTACAAGATGGCATGTGCATACCTCAAAAACGTAGATGGTGCCTCAGCTCACACTTTACAACACTCCCCAGCCATCAGTGCAATTTCAGTATCACTGACATCAGACTTCAGACTGTTCTGTCACATCTCTCTTTACTATTGAAGACATTGGTATGATTTAAGTTTTTCGGTTTAGAATTGCAGGTCTTAACAGAATACTAAAGCAAAGCCAGTGACAAACCTCTCTCTCTCTCTCTCTCCCATTTAACTGAAGTCTATCACACACAGGGGTTGCCTGGATTGACTGCTCCAGAGCCTGAAAGGTCCTGGGGAGAAATACCTGCCTAGCTGTAATATCAAGGAGGTGGTAAGACTTTTTTGTTCAGACCCACCAGACTCTTCACAGGGATGCCATTTATCAAAAACAGCTATCTTTTACTATCTGCACAAGCAATAGACCACACACACATTGCTGATTACCATCATTATGCTTCAGTAACTTTTTCTCAGGTTTAAGAAACATAAATGGAGACAAATTTAACTACAATCACAAAGGATGCAAACATTTTAAGCTCACAGAGACATTTATCTTCAGGACTTGTGGTATGTAAAATCTGTAAGCTTTCTACTACTTGTGTCTCACTATATTTACTAGCCTTTCTATCATCTAAAATGCGTGTGGGGCTTAACAACACAACAGATGATGCAGCCAAGTAACAGAAAGATCAGGTATATGCTCTCAACTATTTTGACCACTTGTCTTCCTGCCCTCCTGAAGTCTTCAATTTATACAATTTTTAGAGCAGTTCAAACTACCTGTTACTAACAGTTACTTGCTTGTGTTTGAACTCCCCTTCCCAAGTGGGATAGTACTGGCTTGGAGGCCTGGGTGCTAAGTTATGTGTACATCCATTAGAACAGGCTTGCCTCCAGTTTTGCAACATCTCAGCACGCAGACACAGACATCAGTGTGTCTCAACAGGTGCTGCCAGCCTCCTCTGAGGCACAGGAAGTCTGCAGAAGTATTCACCCCCGGGGCCACCACTGGGGTGGCCTGGATGAAATATTCAGTGCTCTTCACATCAGCTGGAATGCTTCTGCAGCACCAAGTCACCCAATGGCCTCTCTTTCAGTGCAACTATATGGGATTTTTTTTTTCCCCAATTAATATACAATTATAGGCATATATTGCAATTTTCAGTTGAGGAGGGAAAAGAATAATGAATTATGAATTCCAATGTTCCAATAACGACTTCACATTTAAAGGCTATGGTGTTTCTCCCACTATTTATACTTCCAAAGTTAATAATCTAACTGTATACATTTAACTAGTTAATGTCCATACCATGCATTTTACTTTTATTTTATTAACTTTAATTTGTATGAAGGTCTTCTCTAAATGCTTAATATTAAAATTTTCTCTAGTTGGCCTGCAATTCAAGGAAGTTAATAACTTCCTTCTTGAAGAGCTTAAAATAGCCTTTTGAGGGCTAAACCAAACTATGTGATCTTTTCACTGCTCTTTTCTTATCATAAATTCAGTTGGAAGTCACATATAGACAATATTTTCATTAATAACTGTAAAAATGTACAATGTGTCAGATACAACAGGCTCAGTAATTGCAAACATTTTTGCCAAGCTGAACCTGCAAGTTCTGAATTAACCTGCAGAGAAGATACCAACTTTGCAGCAAAGAAAATATGGCAGACCTACAAGAGAAGTTGTTTCAAGTGCTTTTCTCCTGCACTTCTACCCCCTCTAATTTTTAATATAAACTGTTCATAAGTGGAATTACATATATTTATGAATATATGAGATCAGAAGCAGGAGACTGTCCAATTTTGAACAGAGTGACAATTTACATAAAATATATATTAGCATTTGAGTGCATCTGCATAGGCACTGGTCTTACAACATAAACTGAACAAACACCAAGACTACAAATTTTTCGTCATCTTTTCCCATAAAAACAGCTGTAATATTTGTTGCTATATCCTATCTCCACTTTTATGATTACGTATGTTGCTCAAAAATGCTACTGCTTATTTTTTTAAAAAAACTACGAATTGACGAGGTAGGATAGATTAACATTGTTCAAAACACTAAATTGGTGTTTGCTACTTCAAATGATAGCTAGAAATGAAAAACATTTAACTATCATCAGCAGAAAACCTCTTACAAAAACAGTAGGTCAGCATTATATTACATCTCTTGAAGGAAATTACTGTACTGTTAACTAAGGCATTTCTTTTACAACTCGAGAAGAAAGTTACTAAAAACTGTAACTCTGAGGTTTCTCTCAGGCTGGTAAGATACCCTTCTTCAGAGAAGCTGGCAAAAAAAATACATTTATATAAATATAAAAATTAAACTAATATCTGGACTTACAGAAACATTTTAGAACTCCCATGTCACTCCACAAAATTCAACATGACTTCCAGCAAAGTAGCTATAAAAACTTCAATGAAACAAAAATTCCTATAGGATATTCAGTTTCACTGCTAAATGTAATCGTCAAATAAACAGCACAGTGAACTACCCCAGAAGACAGACCAGGAGAATAGGAAGTCACTCAAAAGCAACCTTTAACTAACTAGTAACAGTCATTAGCTCAAAATCTTCAGCCAGCAGAATTAAAATACCATGAAGCAGCAAGTTTTTCCAGAAGATTCCTAAGTGAAGTTATCAATCGGACAAATCCCAGGAAGCTGGCTCTGCTTCTTTCAAGATACTCCAGCATCCTAAATCCAGTGCAGTGTTTTAACATTGCACTCCTACTTAGCCAGATTCTCCAAATTTGTTTCAAGTTTGTAATAACAGATTACAGTGTCATACCGACTCAGTGAGAATTAATTACTCATCCAATGGCAGTAATACACGGTACTGGTTTCTTCATTAGTGATGCCCTAAGCAGCCTTTTTTCTTTAGGGTAATAAAACATTTTCTGAAAAAGCACACATGACACATGCTAAATGACCAAAATAATTTCCTTAATTACTGTGGGTATGTTTTAACACGCTTGCCCACTTTACTGTTGAAGATTATCTCAATCTAAGTCCTGACTAAACTAACACTACGTGGAGTAAACTGACAGACATTTCTTGCAACTCAAGTCTGCTGTTCTGATGTCAAAATTACAATTTTATGAAAACTTGCTTTATTTTTTGTCCTTCAGCTACCCCTAGTCCCTTAACTCTTCTACCTCTCCTTGTGCTTTTTTTCCGCAGTCTAGATAGACAAAACCTCTTCTGCAATGCAACTATGACCCCCTTAAGATTTCTTCTACAACTAAGTTAGTTCATCAAGCCAAACCACAAAACCCCCACACACAATTTAATAACACCTAACAGGGACAATAGCTCCTCCTTTCCACAGAGCATCTTAAACAAATTGCTTGAACTCAGTCTCCATGACAGAGCTGATATAAAACTACAGATCTCTTTCATCCCAGTCCAACATGCTATCCAGCAGACCTTGTTTCTCATGTAAATTTGATAGTAACTAGGGAAAAATTCTTAAAAGTTAGAAAATTAACACAAAACTACTCAGATTTCATACCTGTTACAATTTTATTCATTACCAAGTTTTTCTGCAGAGTATAAATTTTCACATGTAATCCTTTCTAGAATAATGCCTAGAAAGTTACAGACAAAAGTAAAATTAGCCTGGACTATATATTTGTAACTTTCTCAATACAGTAAAAAAGAGATATATAAACAATCTCCAAATTATATTAAAAATTATAATTGTTACATCATGCCTGAGCATAGAATATGCATAAGCTTAGCAGGATATAATCCATCTATTACATATAATTTCACAACAGTGAAAAACATATTTAAGTCTTTATGACTGAAATTTCTACACTACTGCTTTAGAAATAAATCTCTTGCAAGGTCAGATACTGAAGAAGACGCATAGAAGGTAAATTATGAACAGAATCTAAATGATGCAGAAACAATCAATGAATAGTTTTATGCAGGTAAATCCAAACACTTGCACATGAAATAACAGGAAATAGCAGATTAAGAATTAAAAGTATTCTTTAGCTTCCAATAAAGCTAGAAAAATAACTTCTAGTAAGAAATCTGTGGAAGAATAATCCTTGTACCGAATGTTTGTACTACTCAACCCTTCCCACCACCTACCCAGCCACCACCATGGCCCAATAAAATACAAATTCAGTCCCTCAGCATCCATCATAAATGCATACAACCAACTTCTGGGAAAGTAGAACAATGTACTTTTTAATAGAAATATTATAACTAGCTCATCCACAATTTTTCTATTAGAACACTGTGACAGTCCTGTCATTACCTGGTATTTCTGCCTAGAAAAATCTGGTAAAATTATTTCCAATTTACAAAAACCCCAACTTTTCCCTTCTATTAGCAAGTTTTACTTTTGTTTGTATAGTGACATGCAACTGAATGTGCAAACAACCATCTGAACATGTTTATTTTGCATCGTGAAATTGACTTTACTCATAAAAAATCCTTGAGATAGGATTGGAGGGTACAGATACAACACCACAACTCATTCCTATAATTACATTTACAAATTATCTAACCAGCTTGTCACTGTTCTCGGGACTACAAAGGATTCTGATTTCTGTTCCAAAACACAGATGAAACTATCCCATTAAAAAGAACATATTAAATAGCTTCTAGAAGACCATTTGTATCCCAAGCTCCACTAGCAGTGCAGACAGCTAGAATAGTCCCAGCCACCTCTCTCAGCCTACAAGAATTTTTCACATTCTGCTTTACCAGATACTGTTACTCATCTTATTATAGTAATTAGTTATTATCTGTACTTATCTATAGGTTGTTATCATCATTATACAACTGTAAAAGCTTCACATTATTGGTATACCAGAGAGGTATGAGACCTACGCTATAAATGTATATCTTATGAAAAGAAAGAAGAAATATAATGGAATGTATAATGGAATTGTAATGGAATAACAAGAAATAAGGGTCTTTTCCTCTCACAAACTAGAAAGCCCTAGATTAAAAAAAAAAAACAAAAACCCAACCAAAGAAACTCCAAACAAAACTCAGATTTTTTTATTTTCAACACATGAACATTTAGATGACTTTAAAGGAAATATTTAACAGCTACTACATTGGACATCCATCACTACAAATTTTGAATGCTTCTTTATGCAAGCTTAAAGAAGTTTTAAACTGACAGATTATTCTTTCAGGATTCTACCTAAGTAGGCAGAAAGCCTATTCTGACTCTACAGCACTACGCCTAAAACCCAATAAAATTCCACCAAAAATTTACCCGCGCCAAGAATCTCTTGGCTTCCTTCATTCTCCCCACTTCACCTATAAAGAAGATTCTCAAGAAGGACCAATAATGTAGTTATTTTTATAAGCAATATCTAGATCTTCTTCTGTCCCTAATCCTGCTAGAATGCACAGCAAATGAGCAAGAAAAATGCTGACATCATTTTACCCCTGTGGAATTTCTCTTACTTGGAAGAATAACTAATAGCCAAAACAATAAGAGCAGTGGGGAATGCAGACTATGAAATCAGCACATTAGGATAACAAGAGAAGTTCAAGGCTTCTAATTTTTCCTCAAGTCACATATAAATCAGTTTGCCCCTTCTTTTCCTTCCAATTCCCCTGCTGACAAGCAGAAAAACTGGAGGGTCCTATAGCCAATCCAAACTTGCAGAATCTGTAGTCTCAAAGAATCATTACCCTGCAATGCACAAGGCAAATGAGCTGAAAAAAGTTCTGTGACTGAATTACCAGGAATGCCCCTATAATTCTAAGGTTTTGAAACTGAAGAACATTATAAACATAAAGTGCTACTCATTTTATTCAAGTTATCTAAATCCCCTCTTACATCTAAATGACCAAACAGAAGATTTTGATACCGATAGTATACGCTTTATTGACTGGAAGGGAGGGGTTGTACACTACCATCTTTGCATATCCATACTGACAAGAAAGAGCAGATGGAGGATTAGTACAAAATAAAATCTGTACTGTTCCATGTCAAGTAACAATCAAGTTCCATGTCATTTACTTTTATAAGGCATATTTTTGTCTTAAACAATCAAGAAAAATGTCAATTTCAGACTCCCTTGGATTGTGATAAGCCTGTAATACTTGGGTTTCAGGCACTGCAGTGAAATAGTTTGTTTTAAACAATTATGTACTGAATCATCACGAGCTCACTTTTGACAGCTAAGAAACCAGATTTGATCTGCAATTCCCACCTCATCCCAGAAACACAGAAGTAATACACGATGTGCAATAGAAGGGTAAAAACTTCGACATTTCAAAGGGTCCGCATGAGAAAATTGAACTACCCGCATTAGGGGATCCTCCGATTCCAGGCCTACCAACTACAACCCAAATTACTTCTACACAGAGAACACGGGAATATAGGAACGTCTTCTATTTGAAAGGGCAGGCCAATCGGACTATTTCACCCTTCAGCTCCGTACCAAGTACTGCGGCGAGTAATTAAAACAAAGACAGAACAGGAGGGGGGGGGGGGGAAAAGCGCCGCCCTTTCGTTTTTCTCAAAGTTTCCTCACACGACTCGACAGCCGCACGCTCCTAACCGAGGGGACACGAGGAGAGGAGGGGAAGGAGTGTGCGGAGCGAAGCGGCAGCTCGTGTCACTCCCGCATCCAACCGTAACCTTCGCCAAACCTTGTCCCCGCGGCCCCGCCCCGCCCCGCGCCGCCATAGGCCGCGGCGCCCGCCACTCAGCCATCAGCCCAGCTCCGCCCCGGAGCGCCGGCAGCCCCGGCCGCTCTATCCGCCTTTCGCCTTCCACAGGGCCCCTAAAGGACAAAGCTGCCGGCGCGGGGAGGGGGCCGAGCCCCGAGCCCGCCCGCAGCCCGCGCTTTGTGCCGGCGCGCACGGCGGGTCACGGCGATAGCGGCTCCGGCCTCGGCCCGGCGGGGCGGGGTACGCCCGGCTGCCCCCTCCTCCTCCTTCTCCTCCTCCTCCTCCTCCTCTCCTCACGGCGGGCGAGACCCGGGGCGGGCTCAGCTCCCGGGCAGAGGCGCTCGAACCGGCGCTGCCCAAGCCCTCCCGGTCACTGCTGCCCCGTCCCGCTACCCGCGGTCGCCCCCTCCTCACCCCCCCAGCGCCTCCCTCCCCGTCCCCTCCTCTCCCCCTGGTCGCCCCCTGCCCGCTCCCTCTTCTCCGTCCCGGCCAGCCCCGCTCCCGGCCCCGCGGCTCCTCCTCTTCCCGGTCCCTTGAGCGGAGAGGGGAGGGCAGAGCGGGCCCCGCGCCCGCCCGCCGTTCCCCGGGCCCGCGGCGGGTGTTTACCTGCCGTGGCGGCGCAGAGCTGGGCCCTGGGGCCTCTGGCAGCCGGAGGAGACGGTGGACTCCGTCCCGCTGCTGCCGTCCCCGAGCGAGGCGGGCGGGACGGAGCCGGGACCTGCCCCTGCCCCGGGACGCGTTACGTAAAGCGGCGGCGGCGGCTCCGGCGCCACGGGGAGGGCGGGGGGCGGCCGCTCCGTCACCCGGCAACGGGACTCAGCGCCCCGCCGGACCGCGCCGCAGGCTCCGCCCCATATCCTTCCGCCCAGAGGGCGGCTCCGATCCCGCCGCCCGCGAGCGCGGGCCGGGCTGCGGCGAAGGGAGGGGAGGGCAAAGCTCCCGGCAAGCCGGCTCCATGGCGGGAGGAGGAGTAGGAGAAGGGAAAGACCCTTCGTCCTGGTGGCGCAACCTGAGCCCCGCCCGCCGGCCGACAGGGCGCCGGTCGCCTGAGGAGGAAAGGGGCGGGCGAGGCGTTTGAAAGTCACCAGCGGGCGGAGGGAGCGGGTCAGCGGCTGCGCGGCGGAGGGGTCACCGCTAGGGCGGCGGTGAGGCGGCAGAAGCGGAGCCGTAGGGGCCGTTGCAGCGGGGGTGGAGGTGACACCGAAAATGCCGGTGAATTAACTCTCCTAAGACTTGTTGGGGATAGCGAGCAGCCTTCATCAGGCCTGGGCAACGCGAGGGAGCGATCACCGTCAGTCGTGTGCGGCGAGACTAGAGCAGATTGCCTGTTCGCAAGCATGTGGATACGCTTTCCCAGAAATATGGTGCATATCCTATTGCTAATTCTAATGTTATTTTGAACTTAACAATAGTCAAATCTCTTGCTAATTTGGAGCTAGTTCCAGCTCTGCTTGAACTTGCGTTTGAGGTAGGGAAAGGCTGGACACAGCAGATTGCAGAGGGCACCTCTGTTCAGCACAAATTGCGCTGAGCACAAGGCGTTATTTCCAAAAGGAGAGTGTAACAATGTCTTGAAGAACACTATTTGGAAACAAACATGCTACAAAAAAAACCCATGCTGATACAAAAAGCAGTTACTGTTAGAAAAAGTGGAACTAGAGTTCAGCCTAGACTAGAGAAGGATCCGAGGAGATCTTAGAGTGACCTTCCAGTACCAGAGGGAGCTACAAGAAAGCTGGGGAGGGACTGTTTGTGAAGGTTTGTAGTGATAGGACGAGGGGGAATGGAGAGGGGCAGATCTATACTGGACATAAGGAGGAATTTCTTCACTAGGAAGGTGATGATGCACTGGCACAAGTTGCCCAGGGAAGCTGTGGCTGCCCCATCCCTGGACGTGTTCAGGGGCCAGGTTGGATGGGACCTTGGGCAGCCTGATCTAGTCTGATGTCCCTGCCCATGGCAGGGAGGTCAGAACTGGATGAACTTTAAAGTCCCTTCCAACCCAAACTCTCCTATGATTCTAAGTTAAGGTAGAGTTAAGTTCATCCAAGTAATTTGTATTTTTTGAAAGTTAAACAGAAAGACAGCAGGCAGAGGTGATGATAGAAGGAGAATCATCTGTCCAACACAGGTCATACTGAACATAAGATATAATCTCCAAAGAACGAACAGTTTCTGGAAAACACTGTTTGAAAGAAAACAACCATGCTATCAGAAGGATAACCTGTCTAACTTCCAGGAAAAAAAAACAAAGTAAGAAAAAACCCCAAAACAATTACTTAGATTTAACTCCACTGTTTGGGGCAGCCACACCCTGGCTGCAGGGCTCCAGCCTCACCCCCTGCAGCTTGGGGTGGCAAATGGAGGGAAACACCCAGGAATGCAGAGGATGATGATGGAGCATGGCGGTGTTTGTTATTGAGAGGCCCTTTTGAAATCCTGAACGACTCCGAGGGCAAGGTTAGTAAATAAAATTTTATTTTTGGAAGGAAAATTGTCTTTGGGAAGATTTATGCCAGTTTTCGTAGGTGATCTCTGGAGCCTGGAAGTTTTTATTCCAGTCGATGAAATGCCAGCCTCATCAGACCTGTTTACACAACTGTAGAGTAATGAAAGAGCAACATTTTTAACATAGTGGGTGGGTAAAAATGGGCCACTGTAAGACTGTAAATATGACAAAGATGACACACCAAAGTACTAATTAAGCTTCTTAATTGGGAAAATAATAATATACTTTTCAGGTGCACAATAGTGCTTCACATTTCTGAAATGCATGAATGCGTGCAGGTCTAAGTCAATACTATGTAAGGTGTCTAAGCCAGGGTTCAGTCCCTGTGTAATCTGAAGGGTTTTCTTACTTGTCTTCGCTGATGATGTGTGGTTCCTTGAGTTCCAAAATGTGGTATGTCATCTACGCTGGCTAACACTGTTTCTTTTGTGCAAACATCTTCAGTCACTGGAACCAAGCTGGTGTTTGAAAAGGCGATTCTCCCTCTGCCACCCCTGATGTTGCTGCATTCAGGCCTTTCAATAAGTTAAGTCTCTATATAGAAATGCATCTCATCAGAAACATGAACGCAAGCCAAGAGAGTAACCACAGTCTCCCAGCCTATATACTTATTTCCTGATACAGGAGCAGCATTACTCTTACCTTTGTTTTAGCTCATTTGCCTTTTTTAACATCCTTAGCAGCTATGGTCTGGAATTCAATTTAGACAGGCCAAAAAGTTTAAGTTTTTAAAATTAAATGTGCTTAATTGTGTAGCTGTGAGCTACCAACATCCTCCTGAATGCTGCTGAGTTAGTAATTTATGTCATATGAACATGGAGTTAATCAGTTCAGCTTCCTCCAAGCCTTGAAAGAGTGTTATGGGAAAGTGCTAAAGAGAAACTAGCGCTTTAAACCCCGTGATAGAAGGGCAGTGTCCTTCTCTGAACTATTTAATTACTGTTTAAGTTATGTTCTTGTTCTGAAAAGCTTTGGGGGAAAAATCCTGCTGGCAGTTTTCTGCTGAGTCATTCCACTGTTTTATCAGAAGCATTTCACCAACGCTGTAATATGACCTGCACCAATTGCAATCAAATCTCTTGTTCATGAGCTCAGAATCTGAGTTCCCCTTTCCAGGGTAGAAATGAAATATGGTAAAGTGTGGGACACCTGGCGTTTGTCTGTAATAACAATTGGCACCAATTTCAGTCAATCTCCATGCAGTCTTTAAATGTGTTCTCAGTGTGTTAGTAATGTATATCACTAATACAAATCCATTTGCCTCATTTCACCTTTTCTATTTTTTTATTTTCTCTGACAGCTCTATAGAAGGGACAGATGCTCAGAACATCAGTGTCCTAATGGAGCAAGTCAGAGCATGCAAACCACTGACAGATTATTCTGCATATTCATATACATGCTGTGTGGCATTTCAAATTGACAGTTCTGGTTTTGTGGTCAGATCTCAGGAATCCTGACAGTGGAATTTTTTGTTTGCTTGTTGGGTTTTGTTGGGTTTCATTTTCCTAACAGCCAACCCGAATCTGGTGTCCGTTTGGCAAGCATTTCAGAAACAGCTGGTACATGACCATATGCCGTGCTGGCACTGCTGTGAGCTTATTTCCCACTTGTCGTCCTGGTCAATCAGAGCTGCTCCATGTGCTGAAGGACAGCTGGTCTCTTGGCATGCAAAGCAGCTAATGAACTTTTCCTCCAGAATGCCGTAGGGACAGGGCATACTAACTCTGATCAGAGGCTGTTCCTTTCTCAACTGCTATCAAAGATGGAAGTTCTCTATGGGAACTCTGTTCCCCCTGTGTGACAACCTACATACAGTGAGAACAACTCCGTGGGTGTGCATTGTAGTTGACAGCACTTGTTTGGAAAATCAAGTCTAAATGATCTGTATTGAAAGAATGCTAAACCACATCTGAATGACTGATGGGTTTGTGCTTTTACCTGTCAGCCTCAGGAAATACCACTGTTTCCTATTTTCACTCTGACCCCTGCTGGAAAGGATCTCCAGTACATTTCTAAAAAACATACTAATTTCACCATATATTTTTTCCTGTTGAGGAACGTACTGAAGGAGGAATTGCACTGCGGTTCAACATTACGCAGTCACAGCTAGTAAGCGTTTTACTGTCAGCCATCCATCTTACTTCCTTAAAACTGGTTATTTTATAATGTCCCCTAAAATTCCTGCTTAGGTGCATTAAAACACTCCTGATTTTCCCTGAGCAGGGGTTCTGTGTCAGTTAACATTGAAAGTCAGGAGAACCAATCATTAGACAGTCCTCTATTGTTCACACTTCATAAGCTGTTCGCGTGAATCCTTGATGGAAGCAATCTGCCAGTTCAGCATTTTAGAAATGGAAATAGAGCACATTCATGAGGGAAGAAATGTAGTTTAACAAAAAGGATCGTCTAAGTGAGCAGAATCTACATATAAATTCATAGAGATTTTTAAAACCCAGAAAATGTATGGACTTTCATGTGAGGTGGAACAGGTACATCCAAGAGATGTACTGTGATACATTTTATTGGAAATCTCAATCTATTGCTTCAGAAGTATGTAATTATCTCCTTGAAACTACTTTGCTTAATTGCATGAAAGCTTGCATAATGTTTTACTACTTTTCACAATCCATTTCAGGTTTTGAGCAAAGACTCAAGCAAAATGTTCACACCTCCCAGAACTAATAACTAGGTTCAAGTGACACATCCAAAAGGCATTCCTTAGCACTAGATCAGGTTTCAGATTCCTTTTTACTGATCCCTCTTTCCTAATAATATTCCTGCACATTGAAAAAGCAAGCTGTAGATACCCACAGCATCAGAGGGCCGCTTTGTTGTCAGCATCAAGGAACTCAGCCACTGGAAAGTAATATTCAGTTTTAGGAGGATCTGCGTTAGAGCTAGACATTTTTCCTTTCCGACTTCTCTCTTAATATGTTTAAATATCATTAATGGGAATGTGCTAGCATGGTGAGTTTGGAAGATCTGAGTCACTTGAAAGATCAATTACATAATTCAAAATAAAATAATTTTCTTTTTAGTACAACTATATAACTGCAAAATATATTTTCACTTTCTTTTGCTTTCTTTGAACTGTACATAGGAAACTGTCACAAATTGCAGGTCAGGCAGTGCTATTCTGTAACAAGAATGTCTGGGTTTGGTGTTGGTATTTCTTTACGACTCAACTTTTTTTTTTTTTTAATTTATTCAGTGTACTCTTGCCCTTTTTTAAATCCTGCAGCACTAACAATTGGGAAACCCTATTAATACCTTCAGGAACCCTTGGGGAGTCCAAAATAATAAATGAACAGGACTGTCTCAACATGCTGCTGTGTGCATAAAACAGACCACCTGAAGTCTACCAGAAGGAATACTCAAAGAAGATGTGAAAAAGACGTGATAATTGCCTATGCCACTTTGGACAAACAGCCAAGCAGTACAAAAGATAAAGAAAATGAAAGCTTTCTACTACATAATGAATGTGAAAGTCCAAGTACCTAGCTACAGCATTTGAAACAAGAAACCAAGGAACAGCTTTCACTAGTGGTGTGATGAAAAGACTACAGAAAGTAGAGTGTTGTAAAAATAAAATTATTTCCACAAGTGATGAAATACAAAGCAAGTATTACATGTGATTGCATTGTAAGGACAGTTAGTCACTGTAAAGTATACCAATGTCTCAAATCTGATCTTTTTTTAGTAATGCATATGAAGAATTTGTTGTCATAATGAAGTACTAATATAATTGCGTTATATTTGTTGCTACATCAGCTATTGTCAAGCCATTAGGTTAATTACATGTTAAGTTTTAAACTAGATGAAAACTAGATGAAACACATGACATCTGTTTTTTCCTATTGACTGCAGCATTCCAAAATTACCCTGTAGGGAATGTCTGAGGTTTTGGCAGCTTGCTGTCTTACAAATAGTTCATGAATACAGTTAACCATCCTTGAGTAGCCTGAAGCATCAGCATCCAATCCTTGCCTTACTTGTCAGAAATACAATAATAGTTGCACACTAATTCCACCAAACGTTGGTTTGGGTTTTTTTTTTTCCACATATTGGCCATATTCTCAGTTAGTGAAAATGCTGAAAACAGAGTGGATTGCATTATACTAGGTGACAATCCAGCTGCAGATTTTGAAATAAGTATGCTAAAAGCATCATTCCATCTCAATGGTCTATATGAAATGAAAAACGATGGAAACACATGAAAATGTATTGAGTTCCTCAAGTAATTGTTTGAAGATATTGTTCTTTTCATCCAATGTATCAGCATTTTCTTAACATGATACTCTACTGTGGACTCTGGTAAGAGAAAAGATCCTTTGTATATTAATGGCTTGTTGTCCAGGCACTTTTGCATTATGCTTTGACTGATCAAAAAACCAAAATGCCCTAGAATACAAACCACTCTTCATCCCTTTTGTTGCAGCTAAGTTATTGTTTGGAAAGGAAGGGCAGAACCAGGAAGAATGTAAAACCAGACCCAAACTCCCCATATCTCTTTGCTGAAGATACTCCTTTGTAATGAAAATTCTTGAAGTTCAAACTTTAATTTCCATTTATATATATGCAATTTACCCAAAATGTAAACAGTATCCCTATCTCATAAGTGAGTTGCTAGGGGCTAGTTGCTAGGAGAAGGGAGGATATGAACCTCATCCTAAGCTGTTCTGTGGACTGCTGGCTAGAGCAGTCTTCTCAAAGAGCTTTCTCCACAGGCAGGATAAGACTGCTAATGTCAGCTGGGAATACTAAATGGATTTTGAGCTAAAGTCAGTGCTATTCATGGATGCTAGGTGTGAGAATGGGCTCTTTGGGGATGAGTTTAGGCACTTCTTTCTCAATTACAGCGTTGAGAGTTCAATTTGGGATACTTTTAAGTAGGAGTGTCGGTCTGTCTTGGAATATTTGCATTCTGTCATGGAAACTGTAGTAAATTTTAAGCTCTGCCATGGATAATACTTGACCTGAATAGCTCTCTTGGATTTTAGGCAGTATGCAGGCTGTAGCTATTACAAAGCTGGTGGAAAGACCAATGAGCAGAGATAGGCTCTTATAACTGAAATGTATTGGTTTTTTTCTTATGTTCAAGACATGCACGTGAAGGTAGCTGCCCTGCTTATAGTCACTCAACTTTTGAACAAGGGGGTAAATTCCCATAGTTTGGATTCAACTCCTTAAGATATTTGACACATTTTCTGTGTGTCTGTGCAGTATTTTTTTTTGTGAGGGAGGTTAACCACAGATATTACACTAGTCTTCATGTTCCTTATTTCATAGATTTACCACCAGATATCTGGTAACATATCATACAGGGAAACTGAGTCATTCAGCTGCAGTTTCTTTTCAGCAAACACATTAACTGACTTTTCTAGACAGTCACGGCTTGTCATTATTCGTTACGAGGGAGTTTTGAAAACTGTTAAAGAGCTAAGTGGTAGAAAGTGGTACATCCAATGTATGTTAGAAGTATCACAACCTTTGTTTTACAAAGAAAATCTTAGCAATAACTCAGCTGAAATTTTACGAATGCCTGGTTTCACTGCTGTTAGTCATCTCATCCAAAGTCAGTGATGAGTGCTTGCCTTTTCCTATGACTGTTCTCAAATTTTGAGCATGTGATTGTTTGTGTCAGCTATGATGTTTTCTGTAGTTCTTGAGATGATAACAAACTTCCAAGATTTGTTACTTTTTTTTTTTTTTACCTGTAGTTACAAAGAACATTTTAACTGCATGGCTTTTTTGGCTCACCATCCCATTTCAGGGCTTCACCTGAGGCACACCTCATAGGAGGCACCCAGGTTTTTGAGTTTATGCTGGTTCAATCAGCATACTTCTTTGCTTGTGATGTTGATTTGGGGGAGATTTTTTTAATCTGTAATGATTAGGTTCTCCAGTGCACTTCTCTTATTTTCCATGGTGGAAGGTTTTATAATGTCAGTTGATATTATATTCCTTTTGCATACCTATTATTTGCATGCACATAAGGCACTGAAGGTTCTCATTATTTTCAGCTAACAAGTAATCTTGCTCCCACTTAATTTGAAATACATTGTTCCCTGTATCCTAATTTTGGCTTTTACAGTTACTTGGCTCGTTGCATCTGTATTACACTGCATTGTGTTTTAATACACCATATTTTAAAGCCACAAGATAAAACATCACAGTAAATAGATACATACGTGTAATTGCAATGGAAACATTATGACAGTTAGAGAGGTAGACATGAGTTAGTACCTGTCAAGAGTACATCATCATAGGCATAGTGGGCAGTATGATGCTGCTTTATTCAGTAGAAGCTTGATTTTCCACTGGTCTCACCAGGTTCTCAGACTTCTGAGGGCTGAAATAGAGAGGTTGTACCAACATGGTTAAGCACTCATACACAACAGCAGCACAACTCTCTACAGGCAAGCTCTTGTAATAATATTATTGCAGCAGAAACCCATTCCCAGAAGGGCAAGAGCTGAGAAGGTTTATCAGATTTCCGTGCACCTGCATTCTCCACTTTTTTGACTCTGGAGCTGCTCCTGGACAAACACACCAGTCTCTGTTTGGCAGGCGATGGCAAACCACTCCTTCATGTGGAAGGAGCAACTAGTGCTGAGATTCATGCACCTTGTGAATTAGTCATTTTCTTTCGTCTCCACTCCAAGATTGTAATGATGATACGACAGGAATTATCTTGTGGGCTGTATTTGGCTTGCACAACTCCCACGGTAGTGTATCATATTTGCAGACAATATCAGTTGCTGTTTGCAGTGGCTAAATGTCTTGGTGAGAGATTAATGGAATGCCAAAGAAAGAATTAAGCTGTATAATTTAAGTTCTCTCTTTGGGAAAGTTCTACCACATAAATCCATTAATACTCCTTTCGTCTTGCATGAGGGTTGTTTACTTTCAGTCCCTTTTCTATGTGACATCAGAAAGTAAAAAAAGCCATTTGTGTACTACAATATAAGAGAGTCCACAAGAAGTCACTGGCAATATTTGGAAAACCTACTTCTGAAAATAAAGTATTAGTTGAACAATATGGGGTAGATTTAGTGTTCCAGAAGGGAGTATACCCTGTTAGCTCCAGTGCCTGGAAGAGCTCTGGGGAAGGATCATATGAGCTCTGCCATGCTTTGATAGAGTGTAGCATGTATGTAAGGCTCTAATTGTTTCTTGCCTCCAGCATGCTGACAGTTCAGTTCTGACTTCTGTGAAGTACAGCAGAACAATCATGCAGCCAGTTTTTCAGTTTATCAGAATGTCAGAGAAGACACTATACAAGGATGAATCTATGTTAACCTGGTTAATATACACAAATCCTGTACTACTCTGGGAAGAGGAAAATAACGGTGTCGCAAAGTTTGTTGGACATGTTCATAAAAGTAAAAGCAGAAATTCATAAATGTCCATGTATATGCTAATATGTATTCATGTCTATAAATGATACTGTTTTTTCAGATAGGGATACTGAACAGTATGTCTCTGTACTTCTCAGAATAAGCATACATCATTTTGCTGCGTGTTTCAAGAGATTGACAGAATTCTTGAAGGTGAGTGATAAGGTAGTGGGGGTTGTGGAACACTAAGATAATGCCGAGAGTCACCTGCAGGATATCAAAAGGGTGGAGCTACAAAACTTACTATGTAAGACCTCACGAAGTTGAATATTTGAGTTGACTTAATGTTATTTAATAAATTTTTCAGTGTCTCATGATCTCTTAAATCTCTTGGTGGATTGCTTGGAGACTGTGTCTTGGGGAAACGCTAGTTTACCATAATAAATATTCCTTCAGGAAAGCATGTTGTTAAGCTGCTTTTTTAAATACTGAAGGGTAGGCTGAGCTTTAAATGTGTGTTGAGATCTTGATTTTGCTGGGATTTAACCACAAGTTAAAGTGGTTTCCTAAGTTAGGACCAGAAAGGTCTACAATTTACAACTAATTGAACAGGAAGAGCACAGTTTGTTAAGATCCTGGACTGTTCTCCTCATCAATACACACATTTAGAATATCATTTTCATACAAATCTGGGCAATATTAGAGCTTTTTTGAAAGCGTTCTTAATTCACATAGAATTTTCAGAAAACAGCATGGGATGAGACTAAGGGACACAGGTGGGAAATTTGTAAGAGGAGTACATGACAGCCTGCATCTGAACTTCCTTGAACTAAGAAGTCATTGACTTTGGAGAATTAATTCAAACCCATCTCTACAGCAAATATAATTCGGAATGGCCAGAAGATGCTGGGATGATATCCAAAAGACAATTAACAAAACAGAAACTATTAATATATTTTATCACATGCATCCTGGGAAACAACTCTGTAAAACTGATACTGATAAAAACAGCAGAACCTGGATCACTGATATTTGAGACTGTACTTTTCAGTATTGGAAGGATTTACCAGGACTTGAGGAACAAACCATTTCTGTACCTAGGAAGTTTCTGTCTTACAGCAAATAATGCGTTATTGCAATTCAAAGATTCAGTGCCATGTAAAAAGAATTTCTTATGTGTACCAAGAATATAGAAAATACAATAGAAGGTAAGAAGTCATCCATTATGCAATAGAAAAAATAAGTAATTCTACAGATAATATTAATGAAATGTTTATTTTAGATTACTATCTGTGCTGCATCAACAAGAGCAGCATAATATAGACATTTCAAATATAAAATGTTTAATTAATATGCATAAATTTAGGTAGTATATGCAAAATAGAACAATAGTGGAACAGAAATAAAGGCAATTCAAATTAAGCAAGAGTAGCTGTTCTCCTACATGTAGTATACAAGCACTAGTTTCTGGTTTTTTATTACAGTTTAACTTTACTGATATATGGTCCTTTACAGAACCGAAGCAGTGAAACTGAAACCAAAAATGCAGTGACAGAACATGCTGCCTGGAACTTGCATGTGGAAACACCAGACAACATAGAATCACAGAGTTATAAAATGGTTTGGCCTAGAAGGGAACCTATCCAGCTCCCAACCCCCTGCCAAGGGCAGGGACACTTCCCGCTAGACCAGGCTGCTCAGGGCCCCACCCAGCCTGGCCTTGAACACTTCCAGGGAAGGAGCATCCACAACTTCCCCAGGCAACCTGTTCCAGTGCCTGAGCAAAAAAAAACTCTTCCCAGCTTTCTGATAGCCTCCTTCAGGAGCTGGGAAGCAGCTATAAGGTCTCCTTGGAGCCTTCTCTTATCCAGGCTGAACAAGCAACTTTCTTAGCTTGTCCTCATATGAGAGGTGCTCCAGACCTCTGATCATCATTGTAGCCTTCCTCTGGACCTGTTCCAACAGTTCCATATCCGTCTTAGTTCGGTTATTCCAGAACTGGACACATCGGTCCAGCTGGGGTTTCATGAAAGTACAGGAGGAGAATCACCTCCTTTGACCTGCTGGCCACTTCTTTTGATGGAGCCCAGCATATAGTTGGCCTTCTGGGCTATGAGCTGGATTGCTGGCTCACGTCTGGCCTCTCATCAACCAGNACCTTGTCAAAGGCATTGCAGAAGTCCAGGTAGATTACATGTATATATAAAATATCCAAAGGCAAGCCCTGCCTGACCTATGTAGTGGCCTTCTGCAATGGAAAGACTGCATCAGTGGACAAGGGAAGAGCTACAGATGTCACCTGTCTTGATTTCTGGACCTGTCTGGGCCTATAAGAAAGATTTGGACAGACTTTTTGTGAGGGCCTATAATGACAGGACAGAGAGTAATGATTTTAAACTAAAAGAGGATGGATTTAGACTAGATATAAAGAAGATTTTTTTTTTGCAGTGAGGGTAGTGAAATACTGGCACAGGTTGACCAGAGAGGTGGTGGATACCCTATCCCTGGAAACATTCAAGGTCAGGTTGGATAGGGCTCTGAGCAACCTGGTGTAGTTGAAGACGTCCCTGCTCATGGCAGGGGTGCTGGACTAGATGACCTTCTAAGGTCATTTCCAACCCAAACTGTTCTATGATTCTATGATATTGATTCTGATCCTGAAAATATTTTCATACGTAAATAGTTTTATTTCCATATTCAAGACTGTACAACAAAGATGTGCCACATGCCAGGTAATTATGCAAATCACACCTTTATTTTTTAATTGTTTTAATTTTATTAGTAAGATACAGCAAGAAACAATGGGCTCCAAATATTGGTTTGGTTTGTTAGATCCCATGTCTGCATGCTATTTTCTCTTTTCCCAACTTTACAGATATCCTCAGCAGCCACCGAGTGCACGATGCATTCAGCTCTCTACTTCATGTGATATGTCTGGTTACAGAGTCAGAAACATGGTTACTTGGTGATTCAGCGTAATGGTAGATACTAGTAATGGAATTAGTTGTAACAATTTCTCTGTAAATACATAATGAGGAGAATCTTCAGAAACAGGTAACATTGCCGGGCAGATCAGTTATGTCCATTTGGATATTCAAGATAATAAATGGGAACAAAATGTGTTTTCTTGAAGTATTATGTATGAAAATTTGCCTTTTCTGTAAGATGGACTTTTAAGAAATTAATACTTTAAACTGAAAAATCACATTTAGTAATTTGAAGCTTTGAAGTTCATTTGAAATCTGACTTCATATTTGGATCCAAAAGTAGTTTATTATCTACTAAACAAAGCTGAAAATTCTGTCTTTAATGGTGGTTCCTGCACAAGAGAAGAAGGTGTAGAAGCTAATAACAATTCCACCCCACTAATTTGTCATCGTTATTTCTCAAAGTGCTTTGCAAATTGACTTTCTCTCTTTTTCTAATGGAAGAAAGTGAGGCACAGAGAGAGAAGATGATCTTCCAGAGGTTTTACAGCAGGCCAGAGGCAGGGTCCCTTGCAGAAGCCCTGTCCCTGCCGCCTGGTCCTGCTATCTGTCTACCAGCGCTGTGGTGCTCATCAGTGATCACTGGAAAATGAAAAACACCTTCAGAGATTATTAACCAGCTTTGACCATAACGCAGTGCATTTCTTATTCATATGTATGCATTACTTTCTCTGGCTGGAAGAACAAGGCAAAATCTCTTCAATTTTCAAGATGAGAAACTGGAACATTATAGTAAAATTAATGCTGGCAGAAACATTTATCCTTCTCTGACCTTTTGGTCTTTTTTCAAATGAGCAGCTTCTCTCCCTATAGCTGCAGTGATTCCCTCTCCATTCCTATTCAAAGAATCTGTTCAGACTGATTCAAGTACTTTTACAGGCAGCTGCCAGCTGAATATGTTGCATTTCACTTAATTGCAAATGCTTATTAAGTCACAAGGTAATCAGGATAAAAGACTCTGTCCAAAACACTGGGCATTTTCACTTCTCTCTTCTCCTTATCACATGCAAGAGGGGTGAGATTCCCTGATTTACGTTTATTTGTGAAACAGAGTCTGGTCTCTTCATAGATCACGTATCAATTTAACGATGTTATCTGAGCTGTGTGAATTTTTACAACCCATTTAATTGCACTATTTAAATTGATTCATGCTTGTACTGGTACAAAAGTCTTTTACACTGCTACTGGTTTTCCTTCTGCTAGGGAAAAATAAGCTAACGTGACACAACTCCTGCTAAATTGGATATGTACAGCTTTAACTACAGTAATACAGTTAGATCAGCACAACGTTCTGTTGTAAACAAGGCCTATATTGTAGGGCTAAGGTTCAATTACTCACTTTTTTTTTTCACGAGGTCTGCCTACAGAATATGCAAGACCAGTGTAACTAGTTGTGTTTTAATAAATACTAATAATATGTGTCTAATTACAACAGTTCATCTCGGCATTTCCTGTGTGCCTCTCATGGAATGACTAAGCGTTTCTTGTCTTGCCACGGAGCCAATTATCGACTACAGGCTGTTATTAAGGACAGTCCTATACAATTTTCATGATTATAATATATGTAATTTCATAGTTGTGGACTGCTAATGAGTAAGCACTGTCCACCTAGAAGAAAAAAATTGCCTGCAATTGCTTTCAGGGGCTGAGGGAGGCAAATGTTTACTCAGAGTCACAGCTTTTCTGACTGTGAATAGTGCCCCTCATTTCAAAGGGATTATGCCTGGTAGTAAGTATTTGCAGAATCAATGCCTTAATCAGCATGGTTAAATGTTTAATTTTGCTCTCTCCAAACATGTTTGCAAGATGTTAAAACAGTCTCATGATCCTACACATGCAGGTGAGATCTTCTTTTGGCATTGCATTTCAACTTTAAAAAATCTCAGGCAACCAAAACCCACTTACTCCGAGGTATATTTTATGGTGGGTGTAGAGGTCTAGAGGTCAGCATGTCACACAGACTTCCGTGGAAATGTGCAAATAATTGAATGACAAAGTTCCAAAATCATGTTAAATAGCAGGATCTAGAAACTATGGGTTAGCCTTATTGCTAGAATGAACAGACACTACTCACTGATGTCAAAGGCCACAGTAAAATGGGAAAAAATTTAGAAGAAAATAGGCTTTTTGCCTTCTTTTCCCTCTCCTTCTCTTAACATGCAGGCAGCTCCTACTCTCTGTGTTTGCCCTGTGGTCTTGCTGTCACATTTTCCTGTCTACACCCTTTTCATATTTCTGTGCAGCGTTAGATCCAAGAAATCAGTTTTGCTAACTACTACCAAATCTGCAAGCGTTTGGGTTTTTTTTGGTTTTTTTGAGTACTCCTCTCTGCCAAAAATCAATTACAGAGCTCTGGCTTTTCTTGTTTTCCTCTAATGCTTAATCCTTTATAGATCACTAAGGAGTTTAGCTGTGGAGATTCTCACTTTCTCTCATGTAAGAGGAAATGCCCTTGAAGGTGTCTTGAGCCCTTTGCAAGGAGCTCCTGGAAGATAAATAGCATGTCTGTGCTGTCCACATTGATCTGCTGCAAATTTTGCTCCTACTTCTTATCTTCCCTCTTCCACAAAGCCAGCCTGTCACTGTGAACTTGCAGATTCAGTCTGGCACCTGATAGCTAGCTCTGCAGATGAGAAATTCAGATACAGGTGATAGCTAGGTCCATACCTGAGCTCCACCTCTTTGTAAGCATGGTTGATGATCCCAGACTCCAAAAGCCTCTTAAGACCTCCACACTGGATATGTGCTTGGTATACAGCACTGGAATTATGAACACAGTTTTATATTTTGGCAGTGTGATTAAAAACGAGCACTTTGTAGAGAACCAATTTTCTAGAAAATGTTGCAGAGAAGGGGAATTTATCCCACTGCAGGTGTTTATTGCATGAACTTAATTATTTCTTTGTTCTACAGACTATAATAATTAAAATCTAAGCCATAGTACAATCAACACATGATTCCATTTCTTTCGCTAATGTGTACACATAAATAAGAGCATAGGGAGAAGCTATAAGTACATGTGATGATGCTGATGAAGCCTTTGATAATACTCCGGCTGGTATTTTCATATTTGAGGTACATTTATGTACTATTATTATATTGTGTACTATTAAACATCATTTAATGTTAATTAATTAACATTAATAATGAAAAAAGTGAAAACTGCTTTCTAGCAGCAGTTCAGTACAAATATTTGAACATTCTAGAATAAAAAAGCACATAAGAGTCAACAACTTCATATTCTGCACAAAAGTAAGCATCTTATGAGGATATATTAGGAAGACAGTTGCATGTAAAAAAAACCTAAGTAAATCTTCCACACTACTTAGCTTTTTGAGGGTCTGAACATAAAAATTACTCATGTTCTTTTCAGCAGATCAATGAGCGCAAGAGTCCAAGGAAAAACAATGAAACTGATTGGTTCCCTTCCCTGACTGTTCAGGACAAGAACCACTACCTGAGACGCAGCAGAGAAACTCGTGCACATTGTTTGCATCTGCATCTTGTGCACAGGAGTATCATGTTCATAAACTAGGCAGGAAGTAGGATATGATTGACCTGCATGCCACCAAAAGCATTTACACTTGGTGTAATATATAATCGTCTGCTGTTTAACAAAGCAGCATGTGGCTTACATAAACTGAGGCTGAAAATTTAAGGACCTGCATAGCAAGAGCAACTTAAAAAGAGATAATTTGGGACAAGTTTGAAATAGCAAGGCATCTCTTTCCTGATCAAGATTATCAGAAGTTGCAGCACACAATAGAAGATTAGACTAGGAGCCAGCAGTCTGAGTTCAAATCCTTCTGTTACTGATCTGCTCAGCAGTTGCAGTGAGGTCGGTGTATCTAACTGTTTCCTTTCCCACTGTGCTTCTCATTTCGCCTTTATGTGTTTTGACCTTTTTGTTACCTTTGACTTTTATCTCTTTGGAGCCCCACCATCTTTTCCAGTGTTTCCACAAAGTTTAGTAAAATTTATCTCTGCATCTTTGTATGAGACTTCAGATGCTACCACAAGAGTAATTAAATAGGGAGGAAATTAGTTTCTTCCATAGGCAGAGAAATGATCCCAAAGGTATGTTAACATCTGAGATGTCAGTTTTAACAAATGGCTCTTTGGGTCTGTGGCATTTACTTCAGCATGCCATTGACTTCACAGTAAGTATGCTGGGGACTGAAGTTATACATATGTTGCAGACAGCTTTCCTTTGGCTGCAGACTACAGAGAACTAGACTGGCATTAACAGCTGTCTGATGCATAGGTTACAGCAAAGTATATTCATATCATCATTACATACTTTGGATTCCCCTGTAAGCCTGAAGTCTGGGGATGTGAAGAGATCTTCAAACCATAAATATTAGCCTGGCACGATGAACTATGCCACTCTGTCCTTCAGTTAAGAGGGAAAAAACATGTTTATTACACAGACATATTCTTGAGACTGGTGAAGAGCAAATCAAGAGAGGATTTTCTTGCTTATTACAGAAAACTCAGAGACATATCTGTCACAGACATTACTGATATTCTAACTGTGCCTCCGTATCTAAGACAATGTTAAGTGTAGATCTTCACACACAGTCAAACTTAGAAAATTCATGAGTGTGCTTACAGATAAGTCTGCAATAAAATACTTCATTATTATTCATAATGCAGTTTGTAGAGTGTTGGCAATTTTCTTAAAGGGAATATGAGAGAGAGACTATAGAAACAAGTAAGAGATAATTATTAGAAACCTAGGGAAAAGAGAGTTGCAGGTTTTATGATGCTTGAAAACTGCAGAGAAGGTATGGACCAAAGGGATAGAGAATCATGGATGTGAGAGAAAAAGAGAAGCACGCTGCTTTTACAACGAGATGACTGTGCAGGAAAATAAGTATTTCACTTTCCTTAATACTGAATCCTTCATAAGGCTAAAATGAAAGTGAGTTAAAAAATAACCCCAGAGGTTGAAATCCATCTGACTGAGAGTGAATCCAAGTGAATCTTTTTTTTTTTTGTCAAATACGTAGTTGAGAGAGAAATGTTTTTTTTAAATAATACACATTTGAAACTAATTGTTTCCACGACTAGGAGTAAGGAGGAGTAAATTCAGCATAAACAGAAAAGCTTCACTACTTTCCCTAGTAAGGGAAAAAGGGCATGATATGATGTCTGTGATTGAAAACAAATTCTGTTTTACTCCCATTTGCTGTCAAAGTTTAACAAACTTATTTGCATTCATTTCTCCTAAATTTTCTGATAGCTTTTTCACTTGCAGTCAGACCTTTGTGCCATGAAATTCAGCGTTGTCAGCTCATCCAAACAAACACTGAACTGCAACATTTACTGTGCAAAAATTGAGATTAAATAAATAAAATCTGAGTATAGGGCATTAGGGTGTTTGTTTGAACTTGAAAATCATCATTGTTTTTGAATCTTACCAGAGAAATTGCCCTGCAAAGCAATTTCCGACCCTTGATTCAGCAAACTGCTTCTGCATCTTTCCCAATCCCTGTTAATCCTGGGCATAAAAACCACCCGAGGCTACTGCGCGCTGCTGCAGAACTCTGCACTGTGGGTCAGGGACTGCCCTTTTCACCTTCATTTATTGCCCTCTATCAAATGAAGAGCTTATAGATGTTACAAACATTCAGAGTTAATAGAATAGACCCTATTACCACGTGCAAAGTGTTTTGCAGCAAATGGCACAGGCTGTGCAGGTTTAACCTGTGTATTAGCTCATCGGTGTGCAGTTCCAGCAGGGCTAAGGACGTGAGGCCCCTCTAGCAGGGCTTGCAAAAGCTAATCCTCAAAGTGTTCCTGCTAATTGCCTAATGTGCTTGAATGTGTGAAAATCAGAAAGTAGCTCAACTTTTTTACCCAGCTGCTAAGTTTAACTTTGTGTACTTCAACTGAAAGTAGCTGAGGGGACCATCCGCCTGAGCAACACAGTTGCTGGACTATTCTGTGGGCTGCATAGGCAGTTTAAAACCAGGTATTCATTTAGTGTATTTCTATGATATTCAGTGTGTTTCTTTCTTTAATTCTCATTCTGTATTAATCATGTGTGTGTTTGTGTGTGTGTATATTTGTACGTGTTTCAGTAATGTTTTAGTGTGAGCATCTTGAGGATATTTTTATACAAATGCAGGAACAAACATATGCACAAATTTGAATTTTTGAAAATAGGAAATACTAATGCAATATATTTCTGTAAATACAAATCCTTTACAGAAAGACCTTCTGTAAATGTTATCAGTTTGTGCTACTGTGACTATTGCTATCATCAAATTAAGAATGTGCATTGCAGTAGCTCCTGAAGGCACTGGTCATAAATCAGTTCTGTGCAGGAAGAACATCAGTGGCTCTGGAAAAATGTGTTCTGCTGGGGGATGGGGGAGGACACCAGAGATAGCTGCTTGCTCTTGCTTCTTGATTTGACGTCCAGACCCCGACGAGTACAGCTGGCCTTGTCATATGCAACATGCCAAAGCCAAACATGGCTGAGCACAGAGAGCTGAAGTGGAGGATGGTCCTAGTCCTGCAAAGGATCTGTGAGCGCAAGCTTCCTGATCTGTATCATGAGTAACATTCAAATCATCTAGTAGCAGACATGGAACTGTGTTGAACATTTAGGTGCCCTGCATTTTTTTATCTGTTGACACATCTCTAGAATTTGAGCAGGAATTTAGGTATTAAAAATGGAAACTCGTTTATAAGCAAAAAATAAGGTATCGACAGTATGAAAGAGAGCTGTGTTATAATGAGGACACAAAGAAAACTGTTTCCCCCGAAAGACGTTTGAAAGTGAATGTGCTGCATTGCTCCCTGGAGCCCTGCTGAGGCAGCTGGTGGGGCTCAGGCTGAGCAGTCACCCCAAGATTAAATGAAACCACACCATGAAGCCCCCTTCACTTCCACAGTGAGGTATCACTGCAGCGTTGCGTTACAGCTGCAGACAAAAATAGCCACCCTACAGTAAGTATAAGGTGAGTGAAGCAACACAGTTATTCATGTAATCTTGCAAGTGCCAGAGGTGCCTGAGGTTTTCCTTTTGGTTTCTCTGTGCAGAATGTGGGTCTGAGAGATTAGGACATCTAATTCTGAAACCTGCCCTGTGATATTAATATACTTCCCTAAACTGGAGATTTGCATGAATTGAAACATGAGTCTCTGCTTCAGTGACTGTTCTGTGGGGAAATACATCCCATAAAAAAGTTTGCTTCCTTTTTTCCCAACACAGGTCTTCCTTCTGTTTTTATCAGGTTTTGCAAAAGCAAGTTCCCAGACACTATATTTCCTTGAAAATACTTTTTCCTCCTACGCAGACCTTAAATTTTTGGTTATAATCACATTTGCCTGTGTAAATATTCTGTGAAGAATTAAACATCTTAGCAGTTGAAGCTGAGAAAGTCAGACTCCAAAACACTGACAATTTTTGCAGCTGTTTCCGCAGTGAGAGCCTGCGTCCTTTCTGTGTTTATGAAAACACACTTTATCCATTTTGTTATGCCTAAACTCCTGCAGATTGTCCGCTTCAGAGAAATGCTGCCCCATGACCTGGCAGAAGTCCCTGCCAGTGATAACCCCAGCCCTGCCAGGGCCCCTGCTAATCGCACCTCTCCAGCCTGCCTTCCCAAAGCCTCCTGCAACACCCGTCCAGCACAACCGTGACATCTGTATTTGCTATCGAACAGAGTTCTTCTTAACAGCAGCTCATTTTCAATATCTCCTTTCCGTTTTGCTCAAGTATGAAGGTGGTTGCAGCTTTCCGTGGTTACTTTGCGTTAACGCCACACTGTTTCTGTAAATACAGAGGCTGAAAATACTAAGTTACAAACTCACGTCTATGCAAAGCAAGATTTGCAAAAAATGTATGGGAAAAGGATGAAAATTTTCAAGATTACTTTACTGCTGCTCAAAATAATGAAGCTGCTATACATAAAAATTACAAAAACTTTTAAAAGGCACATTAACATACATATAAAGCAGAAGTGCATAACAATGAGAAAAAAACCCTTAAGTCTCTACAAAGATCTAGAATATAATTACAGGCTCAATTTTCTGAGAGATGAAAGAGGCAATTTTTCAGAAATCTGGCTTTGTCTATCCCTCCAAAACACTGAATAAATTCTTTTTTAAAAATCCTCTTACATTGTTCCTGCTAATCAGGAAAATTCCCTTTTTTTGGTAATATCTTTGGTAATACAATTGGTTCTTGGAGAATGATGGCAATAGCAAGATAATTCAATCTTGATGACTAGATAATACTAAAATACAGATATAGTACAGTAATTCAGACTATTGCAGGTACAATGATTAATTTTCTCCTGACTTTTAAAATTTTTAAATCTTTTTTTTTTGGCTAGGGTTGTGTCTTAATGGTAAAGGCCCACTAGTTTTGTTGCTACTTCTGCCTTGAACCTTGTGACTATGAGGCCAGGGTAAAGGAATTCATTCTGAAAGTAAATCTTAAGACAGTCAGTTCATTTTTTTTCAACTTTTTTCATTTTTTCAACTGTTTTCTTGAAAAGTTTATGTACATCTTTTAAACATTAGTTTCCTCCCTCAAGAGCAAAGGGGGGAGACAGACAGGATTTTATTATTCAAATAAATGTAAGTAGTTCTCAGGGCTTGCCCCTGAATTTCTATTTTCTGGTGGATATTCAGTCTTCTAGGTGCCCATTCACACTGTCCCCTCTTCCTGTAAACTAGTAGCATGATTTTATTCTTCTATTTTATGCTGCAATTTGGTTTACTTTTGTGATAGATAGATAGATAGATAGATAGATAGATAGATAGATAGATAGATAGATAGACAGACAGACAGATTGATCAAATAATGCATCAGTCCAGTTTTTGCATAAAACAGCAGTCAGCAACTCTCAGGTTGGTATTAAATGGCTGTGTGGGCTGGATTCCTGAAACCACCTGAGAAGTGTGCTGGTGCCTAGATATTTAAAACATATTTATGTATAGCTCTGCTGAGTGTGACAAGGCTTATATGAACTAAATGACTAAGTGGCATTGCAGAAGTGGCATAGATGCTGCCAGGGCTCAAGATGTAGTGTGACAGCATGCAAAGCTACCCAAATTAGAGGCAAACAAGGTCACAACTAGAAAATAAGCCAGCTCTGGAGCTGTATTAACCCACCAGTTTGGCTAATTGGCCCTGCTGAGACCGAGTGTGCTCGTTTGTCTGGATGTACCATCCTCCTCATACCGACCTCAAGACCAAAGCTACTATTTTTGACGGGCAGATGGCTGTGACATGTAGACATAGTAATTTGCACAGAGGCTCCTGACGCAAAATGACGTGGCTGGAGGGAATGGTGCCGCGGGTCCCTGTTGGCTTGGGGCTACATTGAGGATCCTTCTTACCCAAAGCTTCAGACAGCAGAGGCACACCTTGGTGGCAAGGGACACCAGCCCTGAGTGGGGAAAGACCTACTGTTGGCAGAACCTGAGCTGATAAACTCCACCAAAGATGCTGGGCTTGGCTCCAACCCTGACTGCAGGAAGTCCAGACAGGTGTGGGAGAGACGTACAAGGCAGTGGTGACATATGTCCAGGAGAGGCTCAAGGCGAGGAAGCAGCAGGAAGGTGCAGGGGAGAGAGTGAAGATAGAGAGGTGACAATGAGATCAGAAAAAAAAAAATTCACAGAAAGGGGCATTGGGCACTGGAACAGGCTCCCAGGGAGGTGGTTGAGTCACCTTCCCTGGAGATGTTTAAAAGATGGGTGGATGAGGTGCTCAGGGACATGGTTTAGTGGTTGATAGGAATGGTTGGACCCGATGATCCTGGGACTCTTTTCCAACCTTGTGAGTCTGTGATTCCGTGATGGAGCCTGAGTTTAAAAACTAAAATCTAGGAGACCTTTCAGAACAATGAGTACCCATCAGTTAACCTTCAGGAGCACCTGGTTGACTCAACCTACAGACTGGCAGACTACTTTCTCTCTGTTCGTCAAAAGCCTCATTTCTTTTGAAAATTTATCCATGCTGCTCAGTACAAAAATATGCTTTGATAATTCATCTAATCAGATGGAGAAAGGCAGAAGGTAGGGAAAGCTGGGAGATAAAAGAGAAAGGCAAATCTGCTCAGGAGTAGGGCTAATCTGACAGTCCATCCATCCATCTGTAATCTGGAAGGAAAAGCTGTAATCTTAAGGCTATCCTGATAGGGTAACCAGAGAAAGTGTCACAGAGCTGAGAGCTGGTGGTACCCTGCCTTGTAGCTCTGCCTCTCCATTGCATATTTTTTAGAATAAATTATTCTTTCTAAATCACATCCTAATACATCTGTGTACAGTGCTCGAAACTTTTCAACATCATGTTATGCTGTTGTGGAAGCGTGTAGTAAATCATCCAAATGTTATCAACACATACTAGTTTGTAGCTCCCCAGACTAAGGCAACCTTGTACTTCTTAACAAAGAACTTATTAATATACTTTCATTGATGGTATCAGGACAGAATTTGTATTGTTGCTTGATATTAACTAGGTTCTTCGCTCCTCTGAGGTACGTCTCCCTTTCAATTTCACTATGAGGAGTTTGGGTGACGCGTAGGCTGACCTTTAAATCTGAACTGCATCCATGACTAGGATGATCCTCTGATGGCTGAATTCCACTGTTGCTTCTTTGTGCCATGTGCCTTTCCCTTTATGTGGGTTTGCTGCTATTCCTGAAAAGCTTTGTGGTTTCTCTAAAATTGTGCTAAATAGAGTGAACACGTCACTGCTAGAAGTGCAACCTTGAGACACCAAGCAGTATCCGAGTGTAAATGAGACATTTGTGCCTGAAACTATGTAGGGCAACATGTTGCCCTGATTTAAACATAACCATTGGAAGTGATGTAAGGATTTTCCTCTGGATTTCATAGAATCAAAGATCATTTGATTCCAACCCCTCTGCCATGGTGTCCTTCCTCAGTTGTCTTGTAGTCCCCTTCAGGTACTGGGAGGTCGCTGTAAGGTCTCCTTAAAGTCTTCTCTTCTTGGGAAATATTTTTGGGACTTCATGGAAAATATTTTTTGGGCCTTAGACTGCTACATCAACCTTGTTAGACAAGAGACTGCAAGAAGAGTTTAAGAAATGAAAAAAAAAATTAAATACTTAGTAACATTTCATTTGTCTTCAATGCTTACCATTTATGACTAGTAAAAATCCTATGTTTGCTCTTTGATTCACACCCTCGAGTAAGCAGTAAAAAAACATCTGTAGAACATCCCATGCAGTTTATAGTTCTGACTGTTCTGTCTATACAGTCAGATGTTTTCAGAGTGGTCCCAAAGGAGTGAAATGGCCACAGCACAGTCTTAGGCAGCCAGTACCTTTCCGTACTTTTGAAACTCTAAGCTCTGGTAAGTTCAGTGGAGTGAAAATAGGACTTTCATGCAAAAGATACTGCTTTGATCAGGCATCTAGGAACAGGAGCAGTGGTAGAGGATGTGTTTTGGAAAAAGATTTGGGCACGCAGTAGGAAGTAGGGCAGTATATCAGTATGATTGCACCCTTAGCAAGTTTGCAGATGACACTAAGCTGGCTGGAAGTGTCGATCTGCTGGAAGGTAGGGAGGCTCTGCAAAGGGATCTGAACAGACTGGACCGCTGGGCTGAGTCTAACGGCATGAGGCTTAACACGG
>WAAB01017773.1:135314-192443 GCA_013389865.1 Piaya cayana
AGGGGAGATTTAGGCTAGAGATTAGGAGGAAGTTTTTTATGGAAAGGGTCATTAGGCATTGGAATATGCTGCTCAGGGAGGTGGTTGATTCGCCTTCCCTGGAGGTGTTTAAGTCATGAGTAGATGAGGTCCTGAGGGACATGGTTTAGTGTTTTGTGGGAATGGTTGGACTCGATGATCCGATGGGTCTCTTCCAACCCGGTGATTCTGTGATTCTGTGTGATTCTGTGTGATTCTGTGTGACTAGAGAAGTTTTGCTTAACCTTTTCAAAATGTATGTATCAGTGGGTATACGCTTTCTCAGATGAGCCCTGAAAGGGCAAAGCAGTCTCTGGATGAGTTTATTTTTGTTCTGGTTTTGTAAGGATTCTTCTGTCTGCTTATTCACATCTCTGCCATTCTTGCTGGTGACTTCTAGAGATGTCTATCAGATTTGATTGAAATCAAGCAGAACTGGGTTGTTAACTGTAAATTGGATTATTCTAATCTCACTGGATTCCTACAGTACTTGGGGTTTGTGCCATTTAGTTTAGCTTACTAATTCATCAGTTTGTCACTTTGGGGTGTTTCTAACTTCAAGTTGCATACGTGTGCACATTGAATGCAGGGTGTGCAATGGTAGTGACTGTTGTGCAGAAAAGATGCTGGTATGCATTGGTGAGACGTGTAGTGAGGCATTTGTTAGAAGAAATGAAGGCAGTATGTGTCCAAAGCTAAGCTCACTGAGCTGAAGTACATATATGTGGTAAAAAGGCAACACTCACTCTGGCCTTTGTAGTCAAATTCTGGACAGCAGGCATACAGCAAGAGTCAAACTGCAGTGGAAACCTTGATGCTTGTCATCTGTCTATTCTTGTTAGCTTTTTAGAGTACAGGTGGGTTTTTTTCAGCTTAAAATAATGAGATTAATATAAATTCCTTGGTTTCACATTTCAACTATCAAAAGAGCAATATATTTAACTTGAAAGAAGAAATGATACTGTTTGTGAAAAACACTCACTGGAGAATTCTGAAAAAAAGAGAACTCTGTTATCTTGTTCTGTTATTAAAAGTGGTAAAGCAGACTCCCTTCCCTGCCCTGAACCAAAAAACTGGGTTCAGTTCTGATTTGGAGAGACTAGAGTTACGTAGAATATACTCAGGGATTAGGTCTGGGTGCCAGCAGACGAATTCCATGATACTTGAATGCTATTAGACTTGAATAGGTAACTTATATTGCATATCCATGACATATTTGCATTTAGCTTTGACTTATTAAATAAACTTTTTTTGGAAAGTATGTTTAATTGAAGGAACAATCAGATTTCAAGCTTCTAAAAAGTCCTCGTGATGGAGCTACACCACAACTGTTTTCTCAAATTAAACCCCCAAGTTTTAGGTGTCTCAAAGACAGTCTGCTTTCACAGCTTTGCAAATCTTCTGCAGGAGGACTGACAACAAAGAGCACTCCTCTCAGAAAGCCCGATTACACTGTGAGAGCAGATGTGAGTGAGTACTAGCGAAATCACATGAAGGAGAAATGAGCTGCAGAAAATGCTTCTGTCACTGCCTGCACCTTATTACACACATAATAACCCAACCCAGCACACAAAGTCCTCTGACATTAATATTCACGTGTTCAGTCATTCAAAAACTATTTATTTGTAAGACATGCCTTGATTCTTCCTCACAAGCCAATGAAGCTGAAGCATCCTCTGGAGCACAGATGTGTTACTCAGCTGTGTTCTGCAGGCACACACCAAGTACCTGCTCTGCGAGGCAGGCAGGAATGATTACCAGCTGCTTGGGGACTGGCAGCCTGCTGTGCAAACACAGCACATCTCCTGCTTTTTCAGTCTTTTCTCCTCCTCCCTTATCGTATTTTTCCCTGGAGCTGCAGCAGTGCCAGTTAAGTCCAAATATTTTCTAGCTACAGAAGAACTATTTTAGAGCTCCAGGTAACACTGTAAGCAAACTGATGAGTTTCCTTCCAAAGCAGCTGACCATCAGTTTGCTCCTGAGAGAGAAAATGCCAGGGAATGACTTGTCTTTTTAATTGACTGTGCAGTTTCAAGAACTGAAGACTCCTAGCTTTCCATGTTCCACTGAAGTTTCCTCCACTGCTCCCCATCTCTCTTCCTCACCAGCAGCAGAAGACAGCATTCTGCTCTCTGGGTGCTCTGTCGCTTCCCCACTGCCCACATTTCAAGGCACCACCTTGGGTTTCTTCTCTGGCAACTCACATATGAGTATGCAGGGGATGTGACACACTTCCAACACGTTTCAGACAGTGTTAAAAGATGATGACTAGTTAGTTAACCTTAACCTAGGACAGTCAATAGTTCAGGAGCAGTTACCTGGGCAACAGCCACAGACACTTTGAGTTTCAGATTATGATATTGTGCAAGATTGTCCCAGATATTACTTTGCCAATATGAAGGATAGTTTGTCCTTCTTCATCAGGGTGCCCTTCAGCACACACAGTGCTGCTAATTCAGAGTATCTCAATGACATGACTTGGCCTTGGACCTGCTTTGAGAAGCTTCTCAGGCTTTTACAAGCTGCACTCTTGTCCCTTTGATTTCATTATTTCTACAGCTTGCTTCCAGGGAAATAAATGTCACTGAGGGCCACAGCAGGAGATATAATATCCCTCTTCCCTCACATCAAAGACAGAGCTTCTTGGTTAAGATAGAGCAGAAATCCTATAGGAATGGGGACCTGGGAAGTCATGTTTGCCTGTGGTCCTAGTACTCATTGAGTGCAATGGTCTCAATACTCTGTACACCTCAGTTTCTCCACTCCTGCAAAACTAGTCCTGCAAAAGTGAGTGCGTGTGTGTTTCAGGGCAGAGAGATGGCAATGTGAAAAAACAGGATTCGATAGGTGAAGAGGTGGGCAAATTAGTTACTAGACTGGAGGGAAAAAAGAAACCCAGATCACCAGCTGATTCACACAGAAATCAGTAGAGTCCACTGTCACCTAGCCAGATCACTGATTGATTCCTTCCAATCCTGGACAGTTTCCAAGTTCTACACTGCAGATTCAGCTTATCTAATTAAATGTGTTTCAAAGGCTTTGCCTCTCTGTGTGCCTTCCTAGAGTTATTTTGCAAAAAATGTAGGAAGAAGAGGCAGCTACCATTCACACCACAAATCCCAGTTGTGCTATTCTTGGGTGTGCTGGTATAAGCACTGGCCAATAATTTGTTAATAGACGCCTTCATTAAATAGAATAGCAAGATTATATTCAAGGCAAGATGTTTGACATCCATGTTCAAGACTTGGCTGCAGATGTCATAAGTCTGCAGTTATTCCTGATTACTCCTTTCAGGGAATAGTTTCATGTCCTGTAGAGCCAGGCAGCAGCCTCTAAAGGCAGAGTGTACTTGGAAATTAGCTTCTTTCTCATACACCTACCCCTCCACAGAAGCTGGTATCTGAATAGCTTGAGTAAAACTGGCTAAAATGACAGTTCACAGCAGCCTGTTCACATTCTGTAGGGGTTTTTTTAGCATGAATAAATACTCTCACCTGCCTTTGGGTGTGCTCAGAAGTGTATTGGAGTGGGAGTCCATGCATGGGAAATACAGGGAAGTTTTAACGTGACTGGGTGACAGTTCTTTTCCCAGGGCCAGGAGGGGTTTGGTAGACCTGTGTCCTGCATCATCCAGCTGAGTCTGAAAACTATCTAATGGCTTGTTCCTTGCAATATCTTCAGCAAAGCCCATGAACGTCCTTTGAACATCTGCTGTGCCTCTGCTAGCAGTCCCTTGCACAAAGCTCCTCTATTGCACTCCTGCATCAGCTCTTCACAGGCCCTCCAGAAACCAGGCAGGTGCAGTGCCTTCTGAGGAAAGAAATATTCCACAGTTATGTTCTGCCAGGGGAAGAAGTATGGTCTTTACATGTAAAAGCAGATTTATTACATGAGAAAAATGCAGGGTACATTTCATCGATGTGTTTTTAATACTTTCTGATTTGAAGGGAAAATGTTTTATTACAGTAGCAGCTGCCAAGTCAGCTGCTGCATCCCAGCCATCCCTGCAGAGGGGCAGCATGTCACCTAGATGTGGGCACAGAGGCTCAAGGGAGAGGCTTTTTTAATCACAGATCACCAGTTTTAATATAGCCCAGGTTTTCAGTGGTTATTTACAGGCTGGTTTATGACCCCTGTGTCATTACTCTGGATTTATTCCAGTTTTTAGTAGACAAGAGCTCACATGTTTCACTACTTTGCTGTTCTCAACCAAAAGGCACTGAGTATGAACTCCCATATTACTGTGGAGCCTGTGCATATTAGTGGTAAGAGAAGTCTAGTCGCCTCTTCCTCACTGCCTCAGAAAGAAGTCCTTGTCATTTGGCCACCATATCTACTGTCGGCTTTCAGAATGTATTTGCCAGGATTTCTTTAGCTAAGTGAAGTTCTTAAGGACTTTTTCAAGCCCTTGTCATAGAGGAAAATGTTGGTTCGTATGCCTCTACCAGTTAATCTTCGAGATGCAATTTGTAGCAATAGGTGCAGGTATTTCATGTTGTTTTACTGGCTGCCTTCTTATTTATGACCTTATCCTTGTATGCTGCACTAGAAATTTTATCTCTAACTCTTCTGTATGTCAACTTGAAGCAATCCTTTAAAAAATTCTGTTTTATTTTCACAGAATCACAGAATCTCTAGGTTGGAAAAGACCCAACAGGATCATCAAGTCCAACCATTCTTATCAATCACTAAACCATGTCCCTCAGCACCTCATCCACCTGTCTTTTAAACACCTCCAGAGTTTCTTCTTTTTCTGCTACCACAGCCTGGCTCTGCAAGAAGAAATCCCTTCCATTCCTCAATAAATAGAGGATGTAAATCCTGGGAGCTCTCCAGGTATCTGGCTTTAGAAGATTTTTGCTTCATTATTTCTTAACACATGCATAGAGGTGCATTGTTACCTCACTACTGCTTCTGTGCTCATATGTCTGCTGGCAATAGCTCACTTGGAGCAGATGAACTTGGCCCAGAGGAATGAAACACTCCAGTTCCTTTCCTCTGAGCTGGGAGCATGGAGTGACAAGAACAGATATGTCCTACTAAGCACTCAGGAGCCACCATATTTATGCTATTTCTCTTCTTGTGTTTGATGGGATATCATCATAGACAGTGATGATGATGCATTTTAAGGGGTCTGTCACTTGTCTGTGGATGAACTGAGAATAGAAATGCAGTGAGAACAGTGTCATTTATGGTTCTTATTAGGGTACTATGGCCGTGTTACCAGTAAGTCATTTCCCCACTCTCCTGAAGCTTCATTTTACTGAGCCCAGCATATATAACCATGAGTAGCATAAGTTCCCCTCTCATATAGAGAAGAAGAATTAAATTACTTCTTCCTTTGCTTCGGGGAAAAAGAACCAAACCAGACTGTTTTCTTAAACTCAATAATAAAAAAGCATTAAGAATCAGGAACATCAAGTCTAAACTCTGACAATCTTCTATGCATGAAGCAGGAGAGTAAATTGAGAATTTGTTTTTATCCAACTACTTTTAGCACTTCAGTTTGCACAGTGTACATTGCTCTGTAGTGAATGTGCTTGCTTATTACTGGATATCTTCTTTCTCCTCAGATATTATAGAAAGCAATACTATAAGAAGTAAAAGCATAACACAATTTAGTCCTATCTGCCTCTAGAGTACAAGCTTTATGTTGGGGCTGGGGTAAGTGGGTTTGAGAGAGCCCTGTGAGAGAACAAAGGCACAGAAAACAGCGCTTGGGCCATATAAGCTTTAGAACTGCTAGTACTCAAGTTTGTTTAATAGTCTGCTTTTGGTTTTTTTTCTAAAAAAACACAAATTGGGAGTATGGTAGATAATGAAGTCCATTTGGGAAAACAATCAGCTGTTGCTCAAAGTAGGCTTAGTTATGCACTGTACACAATCTGGTACATAAAATTGAATGTACCTTTACTAAGTTTGTGGATGACACTAAGCTAGGAGAAAGTTTTGATCTGCTTGAAGGTAGGGAGGCTCTGCAGAGAGATCTGAACAGGGTGGATTTTTGGGCTGTGACCACCAGTATGAGGCTTAACAAGGCCAAGTGCCAAGTCCTGCACTTGGGAAACAACCACCCCATGCAGAACTGAAGGCCTGGGGAAGAGTGGCTGGGAAGCTGCCTGGAAGAGAAGGACCTGGGGCTCTTGCTTGACAGCTGACTGAACATGAGCCAGTAGCATGCCCAGGTGGTGAGGAAGGCCAATGGCATCTCGACTTGTATCAGAAATAGTGTGGCCAGCAGGACCAGGGAAGTGATTGTGCCCCTAGACTTGACATTGGTCAGGCTGCATCTCAAACACTGTGTTCAGTTTTGGGCCCCTCGCTGTAAGAAAGACATCAAGGTTCTGGAGCGCATCCAGGTAAGAACAATGGAGCTGCTGAAGGGGCTGGAGAACAAGCATTATGAGAAGAGAAGCTGAGGGAACTGGGGTTGTTCAGCCTGGAGAAAAGGAGGCTGAAGGAGACCTTACCACTCTTTTCAACCACCTGAAAGGAGGTTGTTGCAAGAGCTGGGTGTTGGTCTCTTCTCCCAGGTGACAGATAATTGGATGAGAGGAAATGGCCTCAAATTGTACCAGGGGAGGTTTAGATTAGACAACAGGAAAAATTTCTTCACCTGAAGGGTTATCAGGCACCGGAGCAGAGTCCCCAGGAAGATGGTTGAGTCACCATCCCTGGAGGTATTAACAGATGAGTAGATTAAGTGCTCCAGGATATGGTTTCTTAGTGGACAGGAATGGTTGGACTTAATGATCTCAAAGGTCTTTTCTAATCAAGTGATTCTATGATTCCATCAGGTACCTGCTTGGAGGAGAGAAAAAGAAGTGTGCGCAAGAGCATAGAGCACAAAAGCATGAGTGTAGAGTCTAGGAATTAAGGCAAGAAGAGAAGGAGATTATTGGTGGTTTGCTTTTCTGACCTCAACAGTCACTTAAAATCATAGTTTCTCATTAACTGACAAAAGGGAGGAGAGCTTGAGGATAAAGTTGAAGTATCCCATCAGAGTATTGCAGAGCTCAGCATCCAGAGGTCCTCTTTTCTGTAGTGGTGGGGCAGCTTCTGGTTTGGGTGGGGAAAGGAACAGTGGGTTGACCTGTGTGATGGTTGAGCAGAGGGTACAACTGCTGAACAGAAAATAGACTCTTCCCCTTTCTGATCGATTTTAACATTTTGCTCTGAATATTAGAGTACATTTGCAACAGATGTTTCATGGGGAGAAACCTCTTTAATCCCTTCCTTCAGGCTAAATAGCTTTACAAAATCCTCCCTAGGGCTTTGATAACAGAGTAAAAATAACAGCTGAGCTACAGATGATCACTAACCTTGCGGCATGCATTCGATCACAAAGTGGACAGCCAGTAATTCCTCACGTGTAAAGGGTTTTCATTCAGATGTGACGTAAGTTGCACTTTTAATATCTCCTGATACTAATGAAGAAATTATAAGATTGACAATGTGCTTGTGTCATCAAACATCAACCACTCTGAATAACAGCAAGATGAAGATAGGATCTACTGGGATAAATTATTTTAGGATTGCCAAGAGACTGAGTTAAAACTATTACTTCATAAGAGTAGAAAAAAATTTACCATGGTGTCCCAAATGGTATATTCATATTGAGATCTATTTTGAATGAATGCCTCAAACACTGGAAGCGACAAGGTCAGAGTTGGATCAGCGGTGAGCAGTTTGGAAAATCCCAGCTCTGAAAACTGTTGAAAGATATGTAAGCAACTATGGACATATAATGAGAGATATTGTTAACATTTTTTACTTATCTTGCCATACTGCCTAGAGGCCTAGGACAAGAATTTGAACCTCCTTTGGGCAGGGCAGTATACATAAATTAGAGCAGACCTCTTTAAATTAATACAAAATACTGTGTTTAGATACTTTTACCTAGTAAGAAATGTTGTTTCTTCATGCCTCCATCAATATGTCTGCCATTCAGAATTAAAACCACCTTAAACAGAGATTTTTAGATTCAAAATCATCAGTAGAACAAGGTCTGTCAAGAACCAGGTACAGATTCAACCACTGGCTTTAGGCTCCACAACTTCTAGAGTCAAATGGCTGCACGAGCATTTAACTTGTTTCTAAACTTAGATTATTTCTAAAAAGGAAGTTCAGCTTTGCCATTTATTGCATTGAGCTCTGCTGCTATGTGTAGGTCAGTGGCCAGCCTGTTGCAGCAAATAGTCCCTGATATTGCAGAAGATGGTCTGGAACAAAAATGAAGGCTCAAGACTTTGTTGGAGGACTCTTGTTAAGTGGAGCCAAAACCTGTTGGCACAGATATTTATGAGAATTTGAATTCCCAGCATTTTAAAAGACCAAAGTCAAAGCTGTGTCTGTTAACATTGCCTGTCGTTTGCAGAATCTCTCACTTATCTCTCACAGTCCTCCTCTGTTTGTCCTGAAGTGTTTACTTTCAGGATTTTCTAGGATGGACTGGGAAGATAGGGTCCACTCCTGCTCCACATGTCAGGCTACAGCTGATTCCAGGACCACAAGGCTAACACTTTCAGTCCTTCGGCTACTGACTGTGCATAACATTTTGCTTGGAAATGGAATAGATTTGGTTTTATCTGGCAAACAATGAAGGGGTTTTGATTCTTCCTGCACAGAAAGTGTAACTGCTGTCTTGGTCCAGTGCCCTGAAAAGTGATCCTCCCCAACTCTGCTTCACCTACATGCTCTCTAAGAGAGTCCCTTTTCTTTCCTTTATTATATGCTGCCATCTTTCTGGGTGCTACTGTGATTTGTAGCTCAGCTGCAAAATGTTCCTTGGGTAGAGGCAGATAAGCCCTGGACTGTCTGGGGGCAGAAGAGGGGCACCAGTTCTCCTGGCAGAGGATAGATAATGGCAATGATGAGGTAGGATATCTTTGGGGAAGAAAGGGGCAAAAGGCATGGGGGATTCAAATATCTGAGGGAAGGAACCAAAGCTGAAATGAATTTGCTAAGTTCTACGGTGCTTCTCAGAAGGTCCAGCACATCAATACAGCGTACACATACTCTGTAGGTGACTTAAAACTCGCAGCATCCATTGCAATGGGCTATTGCAGACTGAGACAACATCACCAGCAAAGGAGGACATAAGAAAGATCTAAAAGAAAAGCAGTCATGGTCTCTGCATCTCCAGCTCCAAATGCAGCACAGGAACCTATTTTTTCTTTCATGCTGCTTCTCCCACTGTCTTTATCTGTTCCTCTGTAAAGTCAATCTATTGTTCTCACTTGCAATCCAGAGCTGATGAGTTGTGTGCTTTCATTGTCAAGTGTTGCTTTCCGTTTTACTGCTGTTATCCTTTATGTGTACTTTGAAACAAAGGCACTATGTAAATAGAGAACAAATGATATCCTATAATAATGTATCTATGGTTCTTTTGTGTGTTATCAGGAATCGTCTTCTATCATCCCATATTGTTGACCAGTTGTGAAACTCAATACTCTCACTATCAACTGGAATTGAGGACCAAGTACTTTTCCCAAATCACTTTGAGGGATTTTCCAGGCAAGAATCTTAATCCCCTCATCTTCCTGCCAAGGTCCATGTCTGGTTTGATGACAGTATATCAGCATTATTGTAGCTTGGCAGGAGGAGTGTCACTGCTTTTGGTCCCCAAGTATAGCTGACATTTGATGCTGTTTGAAGAGATTGTGTGGTTATAAAGTGTGACACTTACCAGGTCTGCACATTCTCCTCTTCTTACACTCTTCTCCAGCTGTGCTTCAGTACTGTGTACATTTTCAAAGATCAAAGCAAAGATTTCAAGGGGAAATGGGAAGCAGGTATTTATTACAAAACATCTAGACCTATTAGTCCTCCTCAGGCTGTGTAGAAAACAATTTTCTGCTTTATTTTTACAATGCTATACGAAGCCCAAATCTTTTTTAAAAAACCAACTAAATGCAGTAATAGGCACCACAAAACACTAACTATCCTAATAATGTATTTATATTTATTAGAAGATTATTCTTTCTAAGAACAGTTAGACTTTAAAAATGGCAGAGGTCACACCACCAAGCAGCAAGTACGTACTGCTAAACCCTTTGGTTGCAAGATAACCTTCTCAAGTTACAGACAAGTCTGTGGATGGGGCAGCATGTGGCACTTCTGAGCCTTGGTCCAGGGCATGGCCCAGCCTCCAGACACCATCTCACGAGACAGCAGCCTTCCAGTGTGTTTTGTATTGCTCTGCAGGAGATGGCTCTGCCTGCACCAATTCCTTCTAGAGAAATAATTTCCAATTCAATGTTTGCATCTCTGAGTGGCAATTTATTGAAGTCACCATATTATGCTTTGCAATAGTAGAAACCTACCCAAAGATACCTCTCTCTGTTATGTTGTCCAGACTCTCCAAATCTAGTCTGTGAGGTGTATGGTGGGATGATATCCCCTTCCTGTTAAGGGGTTAGCAGCCTTGCTCAGTATTTTCTGAAGCACAGAATTATCCCTAACTACATGCTGGTGTCAGCAACTGTATTCATGATACCCCAGAAAGCTGATCCAGAGGTCTCCTGGATCTCTAAAAAGCCTTCCTCCAGCTTTCCTGAGTGCATGAAACACTCCCATGGAGGAGAGATTAATTTGAAAGGGGATTGTAGGGGTGGCTTGGCTTGCTTGGTGGAGGGAAGCACCACAGTCGTTATCCCAAAAGAGGTATTAAATTTAATATCAATTTAATATCAATGGTTCTTGAAGAACCATCCTGTCCTAACCAAAGGTATCAGGAAAATGAAATTATTTGTCCTTTTGCTTTCATTAGCACTGGGCTCTGCGAAGTACAGAGGGATCTTTAGTTCATGCTTCTGTAGACAATATCCTACAGAAAGAACGTTAACATTGCTTCATTTTTAGTGCTTTGAAACTGGGAGCACTGCAAACCCAAATCTGAAGTACAACTTTGTTTTATCTGAACCCTGCTGCAAACCAGTCTATTAATAAAGTTGTTGGGCATGGCCTGAGCAAATTGGAAGCAAACATTGCTTACATTCAGCTCCCCATGTGCTCATTCTCTGAGGGCTGAAAGGCTGAGCTGCCATGCAGCAGTGTGAGATGCACTAGAAAGGGCTGCGTTGTGCTGGCTGATCTGTGACCCAGAATAGCAGCCTCCTCTGTCAAGGGTAGGACAGTTCTTTTGCTTGATTTTGGGTGACTTAGCCAGAGAGGGATGCTTTATTTTGTTACTTACAAAATAAACTACAGAGCAGCTTTTTGCTTAAAGGCCCCTTCATATTTGGGCAGGAAGAAAACAGGCAGGAAAAGAAGGAGGAAATCTTGGAGAGCAGGAAAAAACAAGGTTACACCTCAAAATCAGCTGGGAGAAATTGTCCTTTCCCGTAGGTCTGCCTCACACTGCTGAGTTCCCTTGGCTTTATCCTGCCCTCTGTTATCTTCCCTGCCTCTCCGGCTCGTGGAGATGAGATGATGAGCCTGCAGAGTCTGTTAGCAAGGGCAGCCTGTCAGTGAGGAGCTGCTGCTGCCTCGAGACGTGAAAAAGCTGACAGTCTTTCTATCAAAAGACTGGTAGGGCAGTAACTGGGTTTGCAGGAATTGCACTTAGCCTGCCAAAATCAGACTAAAATCCTCCTGCCTCTGAAATGATTGCTAGGAATAATACCAGCCTTAGGAGCAAATGGGATTGTGAATTTGGAGTGTGAGGTGGCACGTGGCCAGGCACTCACCCAGCTCCACATTCAGACCATGAATTCTGCAGTAACAAAATCAAGCAGTGGCTCTGAGTTAGCTCTGGTAGATGCTTTCCAGCACCCTAAAACTGCAGCTCTGGGCTTTCTCTTTCTCCCAGGCCCAGCCCCAGGCAGAGCCCCAGGGAAGGCACGTGTCTTTGCCTCTAACTACAGAGCCCCCAGATGACAAACCTAGCATCATCCCTGATTTATTTGAGATTTATTATTTACTTTAGATGTGTTCCAGTTCCCCTATAGCTGCCGCTCTGGGCTTTCCCTTTCTCTCAGCAGTTTCATTTGGGAAGGCACACAGGGAAGAAGAAGTTATTTTCGTCAAGGGGGACTGAATATTCATTTCAGATGGCCCTCTCCATAGCTGCAGAAAGAGCAGTACAGGGCACAGAGTGCTTGGCCTTTTACTTGTTCTGCAGGATTTACTGTTTCGCCTTTTAAACCTATTAACTTACACTGATGGATGTGAAATCTTACAGAGAGTGTGGGGAGATTGAACTAGCTGAGGTCGGCACAGGTGAGGAAGTTAATTCAGAAATATGAAATTGACTTTTGTAATGTATCAGTTGCTTCCAGAACATATTCATCTGTAACCACTTGGTCAAACTCAAATTACAAAGTAGGGTTTGGAAACGAGGAGAAAGAAATAAGCTATAATCACTATAACAAGGAAATTTATGGCATTAAGTAAAAATAAGTATTAGAACACTAAAATGTTTCCAAAGCAAACCGCTTGCCCTAGAATTTCAAACCTTCAACAGGTTTAAACTCTTTTAGGTAGTAAGTTCAAAACTGTGGCAGTGACCTGCAGGTTTGTTCAGTTTCACTGTGCTTGTGCTATGCCCTGGAGATCCTGGAGAGGAAGTTTCTGGCTCTTACAGCACATCTCTGCTCAGCTTTCTTATCCATTTCTCTTCAGGAACCTTTTATTCTTTCTGAATTCAACAGCCAGTAGCTACCTAATACTTTAGAGACCTACTTCTGCGTGTCATAAAACAAAATTAAATGTCATTGGCAATTGCACCTAATGGAAAGCCATAAAATCATGAGGGGAAAAAGAAACTCTGTGCATTTATTTGTATTTAATGGAAAGGTTTACTAGACAAAATCAAAGCTATATATAGAATATGTTGGGGCCTAATCCTGCTGCATAATGTTGTGCATACGCCCATTGATCACCTGCAGCAGAGCAGCAGAGCTCTGCCCTTAAAAAAAATCGAAATTTCCCTCTCTTCAGAAAATGAGCAACTTGCAAAGTCAAGCTGTGACCCAGAGGTTTTCAGGTTGGCAGAGGAGTAAAAAAAAGTATTGACTGGAAGAAAAAATAACAGAATGAGTCTGGGGAAGAAAATGGCCTGAAAAAAGCTGTACAGAAGTATAGTCAATTAGCTGCTGGAATGACTAATTTCCATGTGGGTGGATCTGAGCTGACTGCAGAAACCTGTGTTCAGCCCCAAAGCTCTGCTCCCAGTATGTGGGAAAGGTATCTCAGAAAGGGACCTAAAAGCAGGAGTCCATCTGTTGGGGAGCTCCTTGGACACAAGCTACAGCAGGTGGTGTCCCTGAGGACACTAGGCAAACTCTGGACCTCATCAGGGCTGCAGCCATGAACCTTCTTTAGCAAAAGAGAGATCTCAATCCTTCCTTTCAGGTATCTGAGCTGGAGTCAGCTGTTTTTTCATTTAAGAGCTTTGCAGAGCACTGCTGAGTGGTTTTGGTGAGGGAGGTGTACTCATGTGCTGGTGGTGGGCTGAGCATCACCCACTGTTTCATACCATTTTGCGGGGCTGACTGGCTGCTTGGAGCAGGAGGAGGATGGGGATAAGGAGGAGGAGGAAGAAATGCTCCTTCCTGTCCTCTTCTGCAACGTTTTTAGCCTGTTGGAGAGAACATGGTCCAAGGGAGGGGACCAGGGCAGCAGGCACAGTTCTACTGTTTGGCAGCTTGGGAACCTACCCGGCAAAGAGTATCTTTTGGGTTATGGTTGTGTATTTTACATTAAGTATTTATTGATTAAAATACAGAACCTGCCCTTATAGTATATCTGGGACACAGACACCTGCAATGCCAGCTGTATACTCTGTCTACCAGGCTACAGAGATGTGCAGCTTCTTGTGTGCCCTTTTTCAGGTCTTCTCAGCCTCCCTTGGTCTCTGATATGATGGAGGGAGCTGGTGGCAGGTACCCTGGGTCTCCTGCAGTCCTGGCTCCTGCTATTTAGTGTTCTCAGCTGGTGTGTGTGGGTTTCAGTAAAGGAAAGGTTTGAACACAATTTCCCAGCTCCTGCAGGAGCATTTCACTGTGAGACTGTTGCATAAAAGATAGGTAGTATCTCCTCCCCCTCTACCCACCTTTTATATGGAAACCAGCAGCTAAAATATATTTTGTAAAGAACTTGATCTTAGCACTGTAGGTCAAGTGTTGAACCACATGCAGTGTGTGTGGGATGTTTAGAGGGCAGAGAAAGGTGCAGTTTCCAGCTCCAGGCTGGGTTTACTGGGAAGATAAGTGCTATGCTTGACTGGGTGAATTATCTTTTTCTGTGAGCCCCAGTGAACTTGAGGGTAAAATAGTGAGAAACCTTCCCAGGTAAACCCACAATATAAGTGACTAAAAGTGACTTCAGGGTTAGATAATGTTATGCTTATTTTCTCCTGTATACACATTCAGAAAAGAGATTTCAACGTGTTATTTTTAAAACCTGAAGAGTCTTGATGGTACCCCATCAAATTTCAAAATTGCTGCTAGAGGTACTGGAGTTAATTTGTCTCTAGAAAGTATCTACTGTTAACACAAATTTGTATTTTTTCTGTGTAAACAAACATCCCTGTTCACAGGTTTGCTGCTTTGCTGATTTTCTGACCTCTGCCTTTAAACCTTGCTTAATCTGAAACTCATTACAGATGATGATTTTCCATATTGTAATTTGCATGCAATATCTTTTCCCATATCTTTTTTTTTGCTAACATGTCAAATATGTCCTGCCCACAACAGCTAGCTCATATTTGCTGAGCTGCTCCTTCTGTTATCTTTTTCTTTCTTAAACTATCTCATTCTACACAAGAGAATGAGATCTCATTCTATCCCTAAGAGCTGGGATTAAATGTGAGGTGTAAAACCAAGTTTAGCATCTCTGCACCTTGAACCCTGCCTGATGAAAGTTTATCCAGGAAAGGTAATACACAGTATATTCTGAGTAAACTGTGAATTCTTAGCAAAAATTAATAATACTAGAGAAGACAATTAGTGGACTGAAAGATATTAAAGCGACTCTGCTGAAATGCTTTTAGGTTTAATAATATCTTCTGAAAAGTCGCTTTTGTTCTATGATAAGGTGGGAGCTATATGTTAATTTCTTTTATGCCTGGATCATTTTCTTTCTGAGGTGTCATCAGCTGAATTTTCAGTACTACATTGAAATGAATATTCATCACTGAATTACAGCTTTTGAAAGATCTGCAGAGAAAAATGAAAAAAAAAAAGCAACCAATACCCTTTTATTCACCCTCTTTCTGCAACTCTAAACATGCACAGTTGCCTCTGGTTAGCAAAGCAACACAGAGCATCCCGGTGCTCCTGGGCATGGACTTTGGGTCCGGGGGGGCCTAACGAGAGTTAAACACAAATGTAAGAGTTTGCAGGGTTGGGACCTGCAGGAACAATGGGAAAAACTAGTATCTCGCTCCTTTCATAACACATTGGAGCTGGTGGCAAGAAGAGTAGCTCAGGTACTCTCTCATGGAAATGAGGATGCTTGGGATTATTGCAGTTCATTGGTATCATTCTGGGAGGGGGAGAGGTTATGAAACACCTCCAGGCTGCTGTGAACAGAACTGCAGATAAGTAGAGTAAGCAGTGTCTTCAAATGTCCTATGAGCACAGATAAAACCAGAACAAAACCAGGAAAAGGGGCAAAATGGCACTTGAGAGGGAGTGAAATTGTCTGAGTATCAGATACCAGGGAAGAAAGCTTAGAAAATGAGTGAAATGAATAAATTACAGTATTGCTCACAATTGTAACACCTCAGACTTTTGAACAGTGTGGTTTAAAAATCTGATAGATAAAATGCATTATCAGGGTGGATCTCTTGGCATTTCACCAATATGCTTTTTAAAAGATCTGTCTTAAAAGCTATCACAGTAGGGTATAGAAAGATACTCCAGTAAACTGCTCAAGGGCTTTTCAATTTACAAACAAGGGGTAATAACTTTCACAAGGGTGAAACTGAGATGCTGCAGCTAAGCCCTACCCAAAGCACCAGGGATGGAACCTCTGCATGGCTCTTGGTTGCTGCTGCTTCCACTGCCATCAGTGAAATGCTCTTGATGAGACATGAAGAGTTTATTTAGAAACAAAGCTACCACGATGTTAAAAACAAAATTAAAAAAAAAATCCTAACACAAATTCTTTATATTCTATCTCAATAATAATTGAAAGAATTTTGTTCTCAATGGGTAATAAAAAGGCTGCATTTAGTGCCACACAGTGGTAAAAAATATCATTTCAGTGAGGATGGGTATTACAAAGCAATTCAGAAGAAACCTTTTAGATGCTAATGTTAAGGTTGGCAAAGGGAAAAGAAATTTTAAAAAAAATCAGATACACCAATCAATTGGCGACAGGTATTGCATAAACTGCCTCAGCCGAGGATGGTTCACACCAGTAGCTCTGAGATTTACTGGTTCATACCAGCAATCTATGAAATTCAGCTCTGTAATTTATAAGCAGCTTCCTTTGCAATAAGGAGAGTGATTTGCTCATTTATAGCCTTGGCAAAATAGTGAGAGATGTGGTATTGGAATCTGCCAGCCCTTGCTGGTGATGAGCTGCACAGCAGTCATTGGACAGGGACATAGGGGATTAGAGCTGCAAGAGTATCTCAAACAAGTGAAAAAATATGGAGTGGTCTCCGAAAAAAAAAAAAGCTAGTTTTGAATCCCTGGATTGGGAAGACTTTTGCACATTTTCATAATTAGCAGTTTTCTTGCTCAGGTAGGACAGAGAAATATTACTGTTGCCAATAAAGAAATTAATGTTATTTCTGCATGTGTGATACACGGTGTTACAGTCATGGCACAGGGATCTGGGGACAGAGGGCAGGACCCAGCTCTGTTGCATGAGCTCAGCCTGTGGCAGTGCAGGACCAGGGTCACACCAACGCTGCCCCTCTTGGCAGGGGACAGTCATGTTTAAAGCCAGGTTGGATGTGGCCGTGGGCAGCCTGATCTAATGGGATGTCCCTGCCCATGGCAGAGGGAGTAGAACTAGGTGATCTTTAAGGTCCCTTCCAACCTTAACTATTCTATGATTCTATGCTCACACACAGAGGCAGTCACATAGCTAGACGTTTTCTCTTTCTTGAGCAGCCTGTTGAATGCAGATGTTAGTTTATGAAGTCTATTAGAGAAGGAGGAATAATTATTAGTTGTTTGGTTTAAGTCCATGCTGTGCTGGGAATCCATTCTCAGCAAGGTGCTAGGGAGAGAAGGCATGAATGTGGGCAACAATCACTGCTTTTTGATTGCATATGGTCTCTGTCTGATTTAGCTGTGGTTAAGGCTGCCAGCATCCATTGCAGCACCACTGGCAGCTGACAGTGAGCTGCTTCCACTTGTAGCAGTTGTGGCACTAATGCTTTTGGGGTGAGGAGTCCCCTCTGCAGGTGTCTGTGCCAACTATGGTGTACAGCAGCCACACATTGTGTGAGGCGGTTGTGAGATTCTGAAGTCTTACTGAGCCTAGACTGCTCTTAGAATCATAGAATGTCCAGGTTGGAAAAGACCCACCGGCTCATCGAGTCCAACCATTCCTATCAAACGCTAAACCATATCGCTCTCGTGGTGACAGAGCAAGGACGGCCAAGGGAGCCCAGCCCCTGGACCACAACAGATTGATTGGACCCAACAGTGGCAGGGCAGAGCAAAGCAGAGCCTTTCCCAGAGCAGCTGGCAGTCACGTCCCTTAAAGGTTGTTGGGACGCACTACTCTTGGTATTAGGAATAAAGACTGAAGTGGTGTTTAGTTCATTTGGACAGTGCAGTCAAACTGAGAAGCAAAATGCAGCTAGATGAAAGGACAGCTGTAACACTTGGGCCCCAAAATATGAAAATCGATCTTGAAAAAGATGGATACACTTAAATAGGCGTATGCCTATTCATGGGTATAAACAGGTCAAACCTGTGGCTTAACTTCAGACTTAGAAAATGCAGTACATTGTACCTGGCTTCAGCGGGAAAAAGGGAAGTATTTTTGCAGTTAAAGTAGCACTCAGCAGCTACAAAGCTCTCATTTCTATGTTTGCCATGCAGCATGATCTCCAGCTGGAGCTGGAATGCTGCACATGAATATCGTGCAGCTGCAGAGGGAGTTGCAGCACCTCTGCCTGCACAGAATGTTTGCATGTGCTGTAGGACAGGGAATTACTTGATCCTTGGCATGAGACAGGAATAGAACAAAACAACAGGACCATTCTGAAGATAAGGGAACTAGAATTAATTCTTTTTTTGCAGTTTGGACTGGGATGCTGACCTGCAAAGTGCTCCAAAATACCACTTGGTTCAGTCTTGCTCCTGCTGCAGAGTCACAGCTGACGTCTTTTGCCTGCTCCAATGAAACCAAACTCTTCTACTTCTCTGCACATATATTTTTCAGATAAAGAATCAAGAAACACTGTCAATAGTCTTGCTCATGCAGAAATATTATGGCATGCTATTTGGGAGGTATTTAAACTTATTTAAAACAAAATTATTGTAGCGTACAACCCCACCTGTGTTGCCAATCATATAATAATATTACATCAGTACAAAAGCCTTATCATATTATAGGAAGTAAATCCATTTGAGCTGGATGTGATTGTTCACCAGCACATAAAATTGCACAGAATCCTCCATGCTGTGGCCTCTGAGAAGTATTTGGGTTTGTTTTGGCCAAGAAGGAGCCTGCATGGCAGCCCTGCAACAACTGCACATGCGGATTTAGGCTGCAGTCTCCATCAGCTGAAGCTTGGCAGGCTGCATCCCACAGATGCTGTTGTATAAAAGCAGCCTCCAGCTGACTCATGGCTCCAGCCACACTTACCCTTGCGCGACCTCTTCACAGGGATGATTATCGAGCCTTTTGGCTAAGAATAGAATTTTAAAAAGCAGAGAAAGAGAGTGTATGAGAGCCACTATACCGAGGCTCTTCCACAAAGCAGTAGAAATTAACATTCAAGGCAGGGAAGGAAGCACAGTAGGATTTATTTTTACATTCCAGCATGCTTGTAAACTGGTGGTACATTGAAGAAGTGAAGGGATCCATACCACTAGCATATGGAACATAGGCAAAGACAGCTTTTTGAGAGCAGTTTGACAATTATTTGGCTTGCTGCTCAAAATATTTGTGGCAGCAGCAAGTCAGAGCTGCCACAAAGATGACAAATTCTTTGAAGTCCACTTGAGAATCACCATTTTCATCCAGGTTCTTGAAGACTTTATCAATTGCATCCTTGTCCTTCCCCGACTGCAAAAGAAAAGGAGCAGGTTGAGGTGAGAGGTGGCACAACCCTTAACACAGCATCAGAACTATGCGTGCCCCAAACAAGGGCACAACGAGGCTTGGGCTGTAGCCAGAATGTGCTGCAGGGCACCTGAGGAGTGAGAGGCTGATTCAGGTATGTCATCCTTTTCCGCGGGAGTGTGATGGAAGGACAACAGCTCCTGCATGCAGCCTTGCTGCAGGGCTGCTAAGCAGTGTCAGATCATCACATTTTCTCCTAGTGAGTTCTTTTTTCTTTCTTTCTTTTTTTTTTTTTTTCAAATTATTTGGTTTTGTGCATTGTATGTCTGATTATAAAGACCTGAGCTCCTTTGCCCTGTGTTTGGCTGAGACTACTGCTCACTGCCCAGCATGGTAAGTGGGCTGTATCTGCACAGGACCGTGTCTCTGCCTGCTCATCTTCCCACCCTTTGCACATTGCAAGCACATCACTCTGAGGTTTATTACACCCGAGAGCTGTGCTCATGCACTGACATGGAGAAGAACATTTTCTGTGCTTAAAAATAACATTTATTGCTGCTAAGTTCTGAGGTCCCTGTCTGCTCCTCTAGAAAGGCTCAGAAGGAGCTCAGGGGTGTTTGCAGTTCTGCAAAATGGCGTGTTCTGGGAGCGAACGACATATTTCAGCTTTGTTAAGCTCTACCAGCCCAGCAAAGATGCAAACAGCCTCAACAGGCTGCCCAAGGAGGTGGTTGAGTCACCTTCCCTGGAGGTGTTTAAGGCATGGGTGGACGAGGTGCTGAGGGACATGGTTTAGTGTTTGATAGGAATGGTTGGACTCAATGATCCAGTGGGTCTCTTCCAACCTGGTGATTCTATTACTCTCTCTGGCCTTGGTGCCTGGCAAATGCTGCTTGCAGGAGCTGGTGTCTGAGAAGACACCTCCTGAAGCCAGTGAGATGCTGAGCGTGAGTTAGGGCAGGGAGAAATGTCGGAAAAATCTTTTTCATTCTAAATTGCCATAGTTCTGATGGGTTGACTGAACCAGTTCGTTTGGAGACCACTGGCATTTTGAGGTGAAGCACCATCCAAGTATAGGAATTTAAAAAAGAAAAATCGCTGAAATAAAAGGAATTTTTTTCCCCTTTTAAAGTAGCTTCCAGGATGGTTTTTGTCTCAAGTCCAGCACTGAAAATCTCCAGTAGTTTTAGAAAATGCAGTTGTAAAAATAAACAAGGGATGGCAGTAGAGACCTATCCTATGTAGGGAACAACCCTGTGGATTTTGTTGAAGATAAACAAAACAAACAAACAAAAAGGTAACATACTAGGAAGAATTCATATACACCTTTGGAAAATCTCCAGAAATGTAAAATAATGACTACCTTAGCTGAAATCTGGCAGCATTTCTTGATCAGTCTAATTATCTAAATTTCTCATTCAGTAACTTTCACTTTAAACACATGCACTTTTTAAATCACTGAAAATTGAGTCAATGCCCCAGATTTGACTGATAAACGTGTCCGGAAAGTTTTATTCTTTTTTACCTTGAAAATTACAATCAGTTTGAGTTTCATAAGGAAATATTTTAAATTCTTTAGTGAAATATATGAATTACTCTTTGCCTCTGAATTACTTCTGAAATGCACATGCAGAAATTATTTTTTGTGAACTCCTAATAACTGAGTTCAACTATTTAGTTTGAGGTATGGATTTATTTCTGCCTCTGACTGATTCAAGGCATTTCTACAAAGTTGTGAGCTGTGTCAGGAATAACCAATTTTAAGACTAGAAATATATAGAAGAATTTAAAAGACTGTTTCCCAAGACATTCTTGCAAATAAAAAAGAAAAAACCAAAACTTGATTATAAATGTCAGTAAAATGCAGGCAAAACTATTTTTTGTGAAATCAGATTTATTTTCTTGGGTTTTTTTCCCCATGCACTTATTAGTCTGCGAAATAAGACATTGTTGGTTTAAATGAATTTTATGTACTGGCATAAAATGTTATTTTTTCATGTTTGTGGTTTTGGGTTTTTTTTAATCCTCAGAATAGTAAAATAGGAAGAGAAATGGAGACTAGACTAGAACATGAGAGGGCATTCGCTTAATCATCTCCCCGATAATTCCAGTTTTCCCATCAGTTTCAAGGAATGAGCAGAACCAATAAGAACAGCTCTGGGAGACTGGAAAAGTGCTAGGTGCCAGGCCAGTAACTGTAGTCAGGAATGACCTTTGAGCATCATCCTGTTCAGTAGTTGTCTAGTGCAGTGGCTCCCCAATATCTTCTAGATTAAATGTCAAGTTTCTGGGGATTTCTGTGCCGATGTTAGTTTTCTTTTTCTTTACATAGATGTGCTATAGAAAAATACAGGTCCATGTCCAGGAGATGTTCTTGTGTCACAACCACTGATTTGTTTTCCAGAGGTTTCTCAGAGCCATTCCCATCTATCAGCCTTTCATTTGTGGGTCAAAATGTGATTTGATAGAGCTTGCATGGAAAGACACTAAGTTGTCTGAAGTACCCTACCTGCAGTGCCCTGCAATAGTTATTAAAAAATTGAATTATGCTGGATAAAAAAAGTGGGAGCCACATTTAGAATGTTTGGTTCTAGGCTTTTGCAATTAGGAATAATAACATATGGATAGATAAACTTTACTCCTGTGTGGAAAGAACAGGAAATTTTAAAGTGTTTTCTGGCTTTTTAGTGAAGAGAAGGAAAGAAAAAAACAATTGAAAATGAAAAGCATTTTGTCTCCCAGGCAGCTATAGAGTTTTTATTCTAATATTTTGAGCCTTTTTAATGCCTACTAAAAGAAATTATATAACATATACATAAAACCTACCTAAATGCACGTGATCATTATGTATAAACCTACGTTGTAAAGTATTTTTTCAGGTCTTTCTTTTTCTGTTAAAGACAAATGCAAACCAGTTTGCTCTGCATTCATCTGTTGTTCTTGCTTATGCATCATTTTGATGTGCATACTGAGTTTGTAGTATAAATACCCGAAGAAAGTAACTGCATAAATATTTAGAAAGATTCCCCATCTGCAATCAAGATCTTCAGTTGCTGACAACATAAGCACTTTCACAGCAGTTACGACATGATAAGAGCTTATAAATCCAGGGATAAAGAAGAAGTGGGTGAATTCTGAAGATGAAACACAATCTATTTCAAAGCCATTGTCCTGATAATTCTAGTGGTGAATTGAGTAAATCAGGAATGACCCTGAATATTTGCATCAGTTTTACATAGTATACGCAAATACTTTTTTAATTAATTTTCCTGCAAACCATTGCATATTTCAGAACGTAATTTTCCCTGTAATGTACTAAACTCTTTGTCTATAGGCAGCTCTTGCGTTCGCTACACAGAAATTATGCCATGCTATTTTCTTACCGCAAGGAAATTTGGGAGCTCTTTTTCCAGGAGGGTCTTCAGTTCTGCTTTGGAGAGGCTTTGCCTGTTGCCATCAGTCTTTGCATACTTGTCAAAGACAGCAATGGTCATTCCCATCGCAGTTTCCAGCTGAGACATGTTACTGCTGGCGTCCGCCTTTCTTCTGAACAGGAACAGCCTCAGGGCTCTCTTGGAGAATGGGATCTGGTCTATTCTGAGGTATTTTATGCAACTGTCCCATCCAATCAATGGTGGCACACCAGAGGGACAGTTGTCCTTTAGCAAACATCCGTGTCTAAGCACTGCTTGGAGTACACACCTATTCAAAACTCAAGCTTTCACACCATGGTGTGGCTGGTACAACAAGTTGCTCACCAGTAGAAACCAGCCTCTCCTTCAAGATACACAGTATGACTAACAAACGAAAATCAGATTATGATACTGGCTGTTTGCTCAAGAATCAGGTTTGTTCCTTGAGGTATACCCACCTGAGCAGAGGGCTTATAGCCCAACTCCAGCAGAGTGTATTCTGGCCTGCTCAGGAGAAGGAGCATCTCACTCTTCCTTTACCATAGTTAGGGGCTCTGAGAGGTGCTGCCTGTGCTGAGCCAACAGCAGACACAGACTGTCATCTCTGCCATGCAGAGAGCCGTGTTACAGACCTGAAGGCTCACTAGCACACACCAGAGGTGGGATTCCTTGGATCAAAAGTAGAGGTCTGTGATGCAGACAGCTGATCAGTTCCCGTGCACTCAGGCCAGAGTAGACGTCTGAAACAGGTTTGATGAGCCAACATAGCATAGTATCATAGAACAACCAGGTTGGAAGAGACCCACTGGATCATTGAGTCCAACCATTCCTATCAAACACTAAACCATACTCCTCAGCACCTTGTCCACCTGTGCCTTAAACACCTCCAGGGAAGGTGAATCAACCACCTCCCTGGGCAGCCTGTTCCAGTGCCCAATGACCCTCTCTCCAACATCTCTCCAGGATTAGTAAAGAGAGCCTTGCAGAGCCGCCCCACAAAGAACTAGTTCAAATGGGGATACCTGCAGCAATAAATCTGATACTTCAACAAACAGCCAGGATCAAGATCCATCTTGATCCACAGCGAAATAACTTGTTATTGACTCTGCACTAAACTCTGAAATAAAATGGACTGTACTGAAGACAAAAGGTCACTTTGAAGTCTGGTTTTCCTCTGTAGCTTCTGATTAATTTTGTGTTTTGCTTAAAAACTGTGGTCCCCATCATTAAAATGCCAAACACACTGGACCCACATCTACACACAACAGAGCTGTTCGCGGGTCTGTGCTGGGAGCTAAGTGGTACATGGACAGTATTTCCTTAGGTCATGGAAACTGAACAACTACAGTTAGACGGAGTTTGGAACAAGTTAAAATTCCTGGTCAAGCAACAGGGTAACTTGGCTTCTGTCAAACTCCAAGTGGCTAGACCAGACCTGGAGGAGCTCATTTAAGGTGAGTTACATCTACACGAGAGTCTGCAGAGTGGACACACTGAGAAAATTTTAGGGGTGAGCCTATGAAAACCTGAGCATCATGCATGAATAATGCTGAGAGACCGCAGGGTGGTCTGTGTAAAAGACCCTACCTATGGATTCTTGTCTTTGAACGTACCTCTGCAGGCTTGAAGATAAGTTTCCACTCATGTTACACTCTAAAGAAGTTAGCAAAAACTGGTTTTTAATTGAGAAACATTAAAAAAATTAAACTCTTTTCTCCCAAATGTCTGTAGTTTCCTGTTCCCCAGGCAAAATCTGCCATGTAACATCTACAACACCTCAGAGCAAGCCTACACATCACAAGTACATGGAAATCTAGTATCTTACTGACACAAAAGCCCCATGATTTTCCTTCTTACATTCTCCAACAAGGGATCTTGCATTTCCCAGAAAATCATGGCAGCATGTAAGGTTGGATGTTTTATTCAAATGGCTCATGAGAACTAGTTTTTCCTGTGACTTGAACCTCATGATATAGTTGCAACTAATTAGCATTAAGTGGGTAAAGGTTTTGAGTAAGTTTGAAGCTTTTACATCAGAATGCGTATTGGAACCTGTGAGGTTCTGTCAGATGGAACAAGAGGAGAGCAAACAACTAGTCCTTGTTAGCTATGAACTTCGTACATTCTCATGGCTTTGAATCATGAACACTAGTGTTAGTTATGCTGATGAAGGCAAAAAAAAGTACCCCAGAAAGTCAGAAGGAGAGCTCCAGTCAACAGGATATGTCAGTATGTCCACACCTTTGCCATGAGACATGGCGGAAAAGGTGTCCTCATTCTTGACCTGTTTTCCTCTGCAAATAAAGTTAACACACAGGTTTTGAGAAGACAGCTCCTAAAGTGCTAAAACACAAAATAAACCACAGGGTTTGAATTTCTACAAACTGAAAGGTCACCATGGCAGCACGGCCCGACTGGCTTTTTTTTTTTAATGTGTTATATTTGTATTCATGCATGTGCACACACATCAGTGCAGCTCAGACTTCAATTCACACTTTTTGTATTGTATAAATATTTTCTTACAATTTGTTTTTTCATTAAAAATAGCAGTTCTGTGCACAAGACACAGACCATCACAACTGTTAGCAAACAGAAAGCAGAGTACAATCAGGAGGCACATGCAGCATTGTGTCTCAGCTGAATATTTGAAATGGTTTAGCTGAAATGTTAAACTTCTGTTAGAGCTTATCATCCCTTAAAGCTTCTTCCAAAGGATGCAGGAAGTTACACGAGAAGGTCTTTTTTTGACAGTTTCCACAGATCGCTTACGTATTTCACAGAATCACAGAATCACCAGGTTGGAAGAGACCCATCAGATCATTGAGTCCAACCATTCCCACCAAACACTAAACTATGTCCCTCAGGACCTCGTCTACTCGTAACTTAAACACCTCCAGGGAAGGCGAATCAACCACCTCTCTGGGCAGCATATTCCAGTGCCTAATGACCCTTTCCATAAAAAACTTCCTCCTAATCTCTAGCCTAAATCTCCCCTGGTGGAGCTTGAGGCCATTCCCCCTTGTCCTGTCCCCTGTCACTTGGGAGAANAAGAAAACACAACCTGAAATGATGAATTCGCTGTTTTTATTAAGTTGCATCTTGGCAGCAGTATGAAAAGCACTCAATTTTTCTGTTAGAAAGAGGATAACTTCTGAACCGCAAACAAGCATTTTATGTTCCACGTTGAGATAAAACTATCAAAACCCTCACTTTTTCCAGTGTCCTCAAATTGTTTGTTTACTTAGAGTAGCAACAAACTCTGTTTACTAAGGAGCAAGGTTTTCCTTTGCACCGCTTCTTGAAACTTGTTTTAAGTGTGGTTAACAGTTTTTAAAGGTAATTTCATTTCTGCAACGCATGGTAAATTTATTTACACCTAGTAAGTCAATAATGCAATTACTATATTGCTTGGCAAAATACAGTTAGAAAGATGAGACTAAACACGCACTGATGAGTCACAAGCAGAAGAGGAGTTTGTACAAGCTCAGTGTGATAGGTTCTGACAATTATATACATATAGATTTTCATTCTTTTATTATCAATTACTTCTCAAAGTATCTTTAAAACATATTTCACAAATGCAATTAATAACCTCAAATGCTGTTCAGTGGAAGTAAAATGGAGAAGACCAAGGTCAGCTAACTGTCTGTGTAACTTTCTGAGTTGAGAGTTGTGGTAATAACACTGTCGTCCGGCAAGGCTGTGCCATGGGAAATGTACTTTCATCTCTGTATATTGACTCTACTCAAACACATTTATTAGTGCACTAGACATAGCCAAGTTAGAGTATAAAATCAATGAATATACTACAGCCAATAAATTAATATTTGCAATGTAAATACTTCTGTCTTGACTGTATAATTTCCTGGATGCTATTCTTTACAAGGTTTTTTTTATACCTCAGTTTTAAGGTTCATGGCACTAAGGCTTCCAAGACTACCTTTTTTAATTGCAATGACAAAAAGAGAGGTCACACCCTATGGCATCTGGATATTGCCCACTCAAGTGCTGCAGTTGTGATTTCCAAGTACCACGATTCCTCAGCCAGTCCTACAAGCAGCCCAGCTGCCATTTGCTCTACACTAACAAAAAATCCTATTCAGCTCATTATGCTGAAATGTGGCGAGCATAGTAAAAAGTTGTTTTTTGGCTCGGTGAGAAAGAATAGGAAAAAAAAGACAAAGCAAAAGAGGGGAAAGAAGGAAGGAGAAAAAGTTAAAGAAAAAAAATAAAATGAAATGGGCTGTGAGGCAGGATTTTTTTAATGAACTTTAAAACAGACAATGAACCTTTTAAAATAAGTTCATATTTATTAGAGAGAGGTGAAGACATGTAAGAACGACTAAGCCACTTGCAATAAAGATTTAAAAAGACTTGTGTATGCAAAGGGGAATATTTTGGCTGTGTTAAAGTCCCATGAACTAAGCAACCTCTTTTTCCTTTATTGTACAAAAAAGTTTTCTCAGAGGGAAGGAATCCCTAAAAGAAAGCCCCTTCATGCTGAGTGTTCATGCAGTCAATGCAACAAGAAAAAAACCTCTGCATCTGCCATAAAGATTATTCTTTTGCATGTTAAAATATTAATTTATGCATACATTGAAGATATGAGAAGGGCTGACTTTCTATCACAGAACTAAGGGTAAAGTGAGGTGATATCCACATACATTGTCAGGAAGATTTGCAAGGCAATTGAGTGGAAGTTCCCCAGGCACACACATTTCACAGAGAAGGCTGCTTTTGGTTTCCAGAAAGTATTCATGGGGTGTAGCACAACTGATAAGACACAGGGCTTTTTCAGCAGGCAAACACTGACATCATTCTGTCATTGTTAACGGGGAAGCAAATGAGCACACCAGGCTCAGAAATACCAAAAGGTACCAGACAATTAAACTTCAGGTTTTGCCTGTCAGAAAAAGAGACAACCTTTAACAAACAGGGAAATAAAAAACGGACCTGTGCAGATCTGGGAGAGTCCTTACTTGGAGGGGGGATTCCAGCCACGAACAGATTTTTACCTAAAGCCAGAGGATGCTTGAGCGTGTTGAGGAAACGTGTTCATACATATAAATAAAGGAGTTGCATTATTTTGGCAAAAAGTATCTTTTAAATGTGTTCCAGACTATCTAGGTGGACTCCCTACTGGGTGTATTTCAGAGAGTAGCAGTCGGAGTGACAATTACTTGTTACAATATCTCAGATTTGCAACTGCCTGAGGTTCTCACGCTCAGTGCCCAGACCGACTGCTCACTAACTTGCTACCACCCTGATGGTGTGAAGGTAAGATGAGAAATGTCGTTTTTCTTTTTACCCAGAGGCAAAAGGTGCTTTTTTATCTCCCCACAGAGTGTGAATGAAATGATAGCTACATTTGCCATTTTCTTTCTTGAACTATAGCAGTCCCTGTTTTAATTAGATCTAGATTCTTGAGGTCTAAGGTTAGTCTGTGTTTAAAAAGAAATTTAAAATGACAAATTGCAATATTGTACATCTGCTAAATTGAGAAGGGAGAGTTATTTTACCAGAGCCAACTCAAACAGCCTGTTGGTGATTTTGGAATCTGTCACCTTACTACCTTTTTCTGCAGACTTCATTAAAGATGCTTACAGCCTTTTTCCTCCCCTTCTCCTCAGAATTAAAAGCTATAAAGTAAAAAAGGGAGCTTGCTTTCACGACTTGTTTTCACAGCAATATCAAAAGCCCTAACTGTGGACTGCAATTGCATTAGGCCAGGCAACATACAGATAGAGCATTCCTCACTTGCAGAGACAATCATTCAAGTTTAGGACAAGACAAGTGCATCAGCAGATAACGGAACATAGAACATTTCAGAGCAGATGTATCTGACAGATCCCAATACCTGTTATTTCAAACTCTTATGTTGTTTAGTTATATCTCTAGCCTATGTCTGTCTTTAGTTCACTGATACCTAACACAGATGCTGCACTTACTCCCTCTCTGGATTATCCTTTTTGTACTCTTCTGCCTCTGTGGAGTTGAATACTTCCTGAGAAAAGAGCAGCTCTGGCTGTATGAGATGTTGCTGAATCCTGTCTACTGAGCCTGCTCTGGAAAAAGAACAAGGAATTAATTGTTATCACATCCCATCAGCCAACAAAATCCATCAGCGCCCAGCAGCAGACCGTAGCAACCTAGCCAAAGTGTTACTAGAATGTAGCAGCTCATCAAAATCCTTCCTTCCTTTTTATGAAATACTGAGACTTGACCATTACTAAAGTAATAATAATAAATACCCCTCTTTAGCACCACCCTCATCATAACTACTGAAAAGAAGCATGATTGCAAAAATAAATTCTGCTCATCTCACAGATTTGCAGATTTGTTTCTGCTGTTACTTACAGAGGATGTGGCAATATATCTTGATTCAGAGTCTGATGGTGACATAGATGCAGCACACAAAGTTGCATTTGGGTTTGAAAGCTCCATTCACATCAAGGTAGAATAAAACTAACATAGCAACCTGTTTAGGTTAGCAGAAACATGGACCCTTTAAACCCCATTGCACACTTCATTTTCCTGCTGGAAGGTGGGGTTTTTCCTTAAATTTATGATCTATTTGAAGACCATAGTCTTTAATAGAGAAGCAAGTAATAACAGTTTAGCTCAGACAAAGTATTGATTTCAACTTTTCTTTCCCAAGCAATGCTAGGAACTAGGCAAGAATTAAAATCCAAACAAACCCCTTTTTGTTTACATAGATTGAACTTTCTCTGTTGATTTAGCCTAGATCCAGAGTTACTCCTGCCTAACGGAGGAAGGAGTGTTTTTAAACTGAGATGTTCTTAGCCAGTTGAAGGAAGACATTCTTAAGGTAATTTAAGCCTGGGCTGTAGCTGTTGAGTTTTTGAGAACAGTGGCAGTTTTGCAGTGGTTCTTGACGTCAGCAGTACAGAGAAATGACTTTAGGTGAAATAAGACAAATTGTAGTTAACCAAGTTGACATAATTTCTGTTCTGACAGCACCATTATCAGGCACAAGAACATTAGTCACAGTAACACACACAAACATGACTGTTTTGTCAGTACATTGGTTGGGGTGCCGCATCATCCTGCCTGCTACAGAGGAACCTTGGTGTAGTGGAGTAAGTAATACCTGCTCCAGACTTTTCTTCTCCAGGAAGCATGACAGGAAAGAACCCCAATCCAGGGCTTGGGAAACAAAGTGTGGTTCAAGTCAGAGTGAAATAATCCATACACAGTTGCCAAGGCTCTCTGCCTAAGTGCTAGGTAGGTTAATTAAGCTGCAACTCCTTGGATGATTGTGCAATGGAGCAGGGAGAGAGAGAGCGTTCAGGGCTGTAGTCTCAAGCTGACTATACTAGCTCTTCCAACCAGGGTCATGAGCGTGACAGGAACAGAGAGGGAGACTCATTTATAGGGCTATGACTAACCCAAGTACATTTGATGAGCATTAAAAGCAGAGCAGAACACACACAAGGCTTTAGAACACATTGTGACAGTCTTGCTCTTAAATTAATAAGTTTTAACCTGAGCTTAACACAGGACTTTGAACCTCAAATTAAACCAGAATGGAATCATCACTTTGCAGCAATCTGTTCAAGAAGGAATAACCACCAAAAGGACTGAAAAGGAAAGGCCTAGAATTCTGTTTAAGTTCAGTTATTAGGCTGATGGGCTTCATTATACACAGAAAAGTTAAATGTACAGTTAAAATTGAGATCATACTGGATGCTAGAATATGTCCTGAGGTTCATTACAAAGTTCTTTTGTTGGTTCAAAGGTACAAAAATAACCATCAAAGGGGAAAAAGCAGAAGTATGTGTGCCCTGGAAAAATCTTCATCAGGGTTTGTTGCTTCCCAAGTAGTACAGAAGGAGAGTGATGCATAGCTGCCAAACTCTTGTTAACTGAGTAGGACAACCAGCAGGAGCTCTGAAAACACTCCACTAGCTCATAGCCACTGTCAGCCATAGATTAAAATAGGTCACGATAAATTGAGTGTAGCCTTCAATTGCCAGCACTCTTTGCTAGTAGGAACCACTTTTAATCAACAATTTATTAATAGTTCTGTAATGAAAATATGATTTAGAGATTATTAAACTCTTCATTTACTGGTTTTCCTTTAACTATTCCGTGAATGCTCCACATCTCCTCATTGTGCTTAAAGAGAGAAGTAACCAGTAACACGTGGAAAGACTAAGAATTTACTGAGAGCTTCCTTCATTAGGGACTTGGGCTGAAGGTCATCACCCCTTTTACTGAGTACGACTTTCTTGTGCAGGGCACAAAGTCACAGGGTTTGTGAAGATCTAGAGACTCATTTGTGATCCTCAAAGGAATACAGCACGTGACAATGTTTCACCACGCAGTAAAGGAAATGAATCTTTAATAATGACTTTCAGGACAAAAACCATGAAGACTTTAAAGTGACTGAACTTCAAAAGGAAGAAAAGAAAACTCTCCGGCTTTATTTAGTTTATTAATATACATAAATATAATGAGATGAACTATAACAAATAAATGCTCTCATACAGGGTATGTTCACAGTGCAGTGATTGCAGCATATTTTGGACAGCAGTATATTCTCACTACAAACGGGCATTCATGGCAGACTGCAGAATAGCCCAGGAAAGAGGATCCGCACCAAACAGTGAGCCACGGCTGACCTACAGTAATTTACAAGGTGGCTTTGTGAATTGTAGTCATTATACACACACAGAGAAAGAGCATGAGACATGCTTTATGGCCTCAAAGATTTAATTACAGAATACTGAGTAGCAAGGTAGTCACCCATTTGGACTACACAAACTGCTTTTAACAGCTCTGGGAAAGCTGGTCTGCACCTATTGCACTGCCCAGGTACAAGATGTTAGAAACCTCTTGAGCAGTGAAGTAATTTCTCCCTACTTTGCTGGCAAGATAATCATAGAATCATAGAATGGTTTGTGTTGGAAGAGACCTTAAAGATCACCTAGTTCCAACTCCCCTGCCATGGCAGGCCAGGTTTCATGTACGTTTTCAGTTTTGATTTTTTGTGATTTTTTCTGCAGGGATTTTCTAAAAAGTTTTATTGCTTGCAAAAGTAGAACAAGTGTTAACACCACCATCTCCTACAAGTACACCTCCTCTGTCAGTTAGACAATTATTATCTGTAATAATAATATATTTAGCTTGATTTAAACCTAGTATTTCATCATGTGTAGGAGACTACCTTCTCTGAAAGGCTTCTCCTAGTATGTGAATGAATTAACCAACCATAACAGTGTCTTTCCACAAGAATTTAATCCTTTTTAGCACAATATTCTGTCTATGATGTGGTCAGCACTAATGATGGTTTCAGAGATCAGACCCCATCATCTGTGTAGTATTGTTTATCTGATCAAATGATTATCAACAGGTGCATTTTATCTCTACCTTCTGCTATTTATCCATGGGTTGCCTGAATAAAAGTTTTGGTTTGAGAACGTTGTTCAGTCCTGAAGGTTTTTTGAAGTATGATAATATACCCCTTGTTATTTCTGGACACAGGGTAAAGAGTTACAAGACAATCTTCTAACATGACATATCCTCCGAATTCAGACTCCTTAGTGTTTTGTTGATGACAAAACATTCAGAGACTGCTTGTAATTAATGTTTTTTCTTTTGTATTGTCCTACTGACTTGCTTCTGACAGGAAACTCACGTAACACATCCTTCAGCAGCACATTATCAGGTTCCAGTTCATACCTATTTAGCCATATTGTGTGTATGACGTCCTTTTAGTTCTGAATGTCAAAGTAGATGCTGGATCATTGTTTCATTCTCAACCTTTCAGCTGCCCTACTTTGTGGGATTTGTTCATCTGCTGCATTGGATACAAGAGTTGCAGTGGATTTGTCATCTTTTCCTCTCGATTCATTGCAAAAAAGAATCAAGTGATTCATAAAGTGCAGACACAGCCTTAAAAAGCAAAGAAACCTCCAGTTAAAATAACTTTTACCCATAATGTTCATTTAAAATTAACTTTTACCCAAGGCACAGCATCTAGCATAGCCCAAGGAAACAGAAACACGGGGCATGAAGTTATAATTTCAGAGTGAAAGAGTGTCTCAGTACTAACATGGAAAGGCAAAGTGTTCTTATGTCTGGATGCAACTCTCCTAGGTAATTAGATACCAGGCACAAAGCGTGTACTTAGTACAGCAAAGAAGTCAAGTCAAGCAAACCAGGTTCTTTGAAATCTGGAATGGCAGAACTTTTTACCCCCTTAACTGTTAAACTTCAGTGTTTCCAAAAAGCTTTATCACACTGTTCCTTCTGGATGGATGCTTTTGTGATGCAGCAAACTAGCAGATTCTTGCAGTATTGAGATGTTATTCTGGACTGTGCAAAAATCATCCTGGTTTTATTTCCTAAGCACATATAGGATTTGGGAACTTGAGGTAAGTCCTTTAGCAAGGCCTGAGAATTAAGGAACTGCCTGAAATGTGCACAGAAACCTGTGCTCACAGACAGAATGAATCAAATTCTCAAGATGACAAGGCAAAAAAGGTGGTCATCAGGCAGTGGTGGCTTTTTGTCTTCACACTTCCACTTTACTACTATTTTTGTTTTAATGAACGATGCTCCGATTGGAGAGAAGGACCTGCTGGCTGTATGTCAAACAGGTGGCATGGTAGGTGTGGCTAGCTAATCGGGATCGTGTTTCTGTTCAGTTTTGTACAACTCAAGACACTCAGGAGTGTGCTTTTCGTGTGGTTCCATGAGCTGGATGTTTGCTTTAATGCTACAGCAGTGCTTAGTTTTGGGTTGGAACCTGCAGAACTTAGCAACAAAAAAAATCATCAACTGCTCCAAGAATTCCCTCAAGGGTCAAATTCCCCTGCAGCTGTCAGAACTTTTTGGGAAATACTCCCTGAGCATCTCAACTCAGGAAATATTAATCTCCAGAGAGACAGAGACTAGTACTATATGGTAAAAGCATGACTACAGCAGCCTGGGGATGTTCACTCTCAGGTTAAGCTGACTTAGACATTTGGAGCTATGTTTGTCACTGACCTACTTGCTCAGCATTGTGAATGACATAAAATACAGGTGAGAATAAAATCCATGCCTTGATTCAAGTTCTGTGATAAAAGATTGCCTTTGCAAACCTCAGAATTGGGAAAAAACATGACATAAATTTGAGACTGTAAATAGCCTTGTAGAGGCGTACAGAACTTTCACGTTCGCTGTTCTAGAAATGGTACTCAAACCTACCCAGAATGTACAGCAAATTTCTAAGCTTAAAAAAAAAAAAGTAAGCAATGTAAAAAACTAGTGTGCATATTTTAGAGACTTTTGCACAAACAGAAAAATAAAATTAAATTAAACTGATCATGTTCTGCAAGACACTTGAAAGGCAATGAGCACAGCTCCAGAGACACCACAGTATTTGCTCAAACCTACCGGTTTAATTTGTTTGAAATATAGTGTCCGTGCACACTGTATGTAGTGGCTTTACTAATCTACTAGAACTCTTGAATGATTTATAAGATCTAATTATGCTTTAAAATTATAACACTATGAAATCATTCTGCTTTCGATAAAAAAGCAAAAAGGTCTGTTACATGAAAGGAAACACTGAACCTATATCATGATGCATCACTGTGGCTAACAGCTGCTACATTATAAAACGACAACAAAAGGACTTTTTATAATTTTATTCACAATCCTCTCAATTAGTCTCGTTGTCCACACAGACTCTGAGCAGTTAATGACTACTAATGAACTCTTCACTCTGCATCACCTCTGATACTTGCTTTCTCGTTCTCAACCTTGTTTTCTTACATGTTCATTAAATATTAATAAGTAGAAGAGTTATCCATTTATAGCTAGAAACTAGAATATTTTATCACTGTGACTATGCCATCTCACTCCTTGTACTTCTAAAATTTTCTGCTATGATACCTCTTGTAAAAGCAAGTGTCTTAGGTTCAATGGGAAGTTATGTATAGGGAATTAATTTTCCCAGCTATACTCTTTCTCTTATCAGAGTGGTTATTATTACACAATAAAAGATAGATATTACTGTTTTACTACCTGAAGTTCTCTCTTACTGTGATTTCAGTACCAATATGACCAAATAAAGACTGAAGCCAGGCTCTCTAAGAGGAGAGTTCAGGAACATGTAAGCCCAGTAACTGCAGTTTTGACTGTGGCCATTAGCATCTTACATCATCTCTGTGTGGCTTGTCCAAACCTGTCCAGTTGTGCCTGCCTATGCAAGAGTTAATTTAGGGCTTCTTTCCCTTGCCCACTTTATGTTTTAATGTAACTAATAGATGAATAACTGCCTAGATAAAGGATCTTGCCTGAAATCTACTACCTACTCTCAGTAAGTGTTGCCTCCTCTAATGGCTCTATGAGCTGATGCTGGTCCAGGCCCCTTGAGCCTGGTATAGAGTTATATGCAAAGGGACTTCATTGCCATTTTTTACTTCTTTCACTCAGTCTCTGTATCAATATTCTCCACTTTTTGCTGCCCTTTTCTCAAGGCAATTTTAGAGTGTCATTAAATATAACAATGGAATCCAATACATAAATACATAAATACCTTATTTCTGAGTGTTTTCTCTTGCAAGAAAGCTTTTTTTCCCCCTTTGCTTTAAACCTTTTCCACTGCTGTTGTGTGCTTTCATCAGTGCACTGCCCAGTGCCTTGTCTTGAAAGTCTTTCTCTCATAGCAACAGTCTTCATCTGAGCCACTTACCCATTCAGCAGAATTACATGATGAGATTTCCTCAGCTGCTTCATTGGTGGATTCATTTCGCTTGTCAAGTTCTGCAACTTCGAGCATCTGCTCCTCCTGATGCCTTTCTGCTGGCACAGACAGTTCTGCAGAATGTCAGCAAAACCCAACTTAGACTCATAGTTTGCTTACTGTCCGCTTCCAGCATCACACTCTACTGAAGCTCTGAAAGAAAAGTGCAGAGCCCTTGCATGTCTGGGCTCAATGACAGGGTCTGCAGTGCTATTCAGCTTGCAGATGATATCAACTTCCTTCAGTTTTCTGAAGAGCCTTTATGCAATGGACAGCTGTACAGCAGAATTTGTGCCATGACAACTGATCAGGGGAACCGATCACCTCCCCCTTAAGAAGACACTTAGGATGGGGTCAGAGGTCATACAGTCGCCTGTGTCAATTCCAGTGACTGAAATAGGAGCTTAAGGACTTCACTTGTCTTCACTTTTGTCATCTGCAAGTTGCATTGCATCTCGAGGCATAGATATTCCACCTGTATTCCTGACAGCTCACAAGCTGAGTAAGCCTCACATTGCAACCATAATACTCATGCTACAGTTACTTAAGAGGCTGCCTTAGGCTATATATCACTGATCTATATGCATTGCCACAGATGTCCTACATTTATACTTGTCCTGTACCTTTGCCATTCACTGTTTTTTCTTCAGAGTTCATCCATACCTCATTTTGGGATTTTGCAAAAACCAAAGATTAATAATTATTTAAGAAAATTTACTGCTTAAAAAACATAGCTCAGAACTAAGCCCCCAAGGCTGGGTGCATCAGATGTCACTTCCAGATGTCACTACCAGTTGTAAGACAGAGCTAAGTTCTGGCTCCTCATTTTTTCAGTTTGCTAAGAAACTATCAGAATTGACATCCTTCAGTACCCCAGCCAAGTCAAGATCTTCAGCCTTAAGTGATCACTTTTCCTGGAAAGGTTGATAACGGAGGCAAGCGGCTGCAAGAGCACTCATTTGAAATACAAGTTGTGCCTCTGAGCCCTCCTATCAAGTCGAGATGTCACAAGCCTCATCAGTTAGTATCAGGAAAGTCATACAGAAAGTCCTATTAGTGATGCCTTTCAAGTGCATCTGTCCAGCCATCTCAAAACAAGCATCTACGAGCACATGTTGATGGAAATATTGTCACTCACCAGAAAGTTTTGAGTGCTGTTTCTTTTTGCAGCAAAGATACAAGCTTCCCATTGCGGCTAAGAAAGGAATGATGGCCCATATTGCCAAATAACTCTTTTTCCATGTGTGAACTTCTGCAATAGCATATTTAAAATAAAGTTATGTATTATTCAAGGATATAGTAGGACAACACCATAGCAAAAAAAAAAAAGAAATACTAAAAATTAAAAGTGACTTCAGGAGTGAATGAGTTCATTCCCCCCACCCAAGTGCAAGGTCATCTATACTTTACAGTTCCTGAGGGATGCTTGCCAGATGAAGAGTAACATCAACCCTTCTTACAGCTTCTTACCCCCACCCAGTGTCTAATGTGAACCATTTCTGCTTGTACTTTAAGGCTATTACTACTTGTCCAAGTAAGAGATCAGACCACCTAACTGATTTTAGGAGTTGAGATTATTTTAGCTCCTTAACAGCCTTTACAATTAATTTCCTGTGATTTTGAACACTACTATATTCTCTGCCACTGATGTTTTCTAAGTCTTTGATAACTTTAGTGCCTCTTTTTGGACTACCAGTTAGCTAATTGCATTAAATAGGTTCCAAAACTGGACTGTGCTGTATGAATGGAAACGTTACTTCCTGTGACTCAGTCAGTTGATATATGAGTGATGTTTCATAATGTTAAAGGTCTAGTCAGAGCTACTCCTCCAGTCTTTCTCTGCAGCTGAGAGGCAGAAAGAGAGAGGCAGAGATCAGCATGCAGAGTCCACTCTGTCTTCCACATTATCTCCCACATTTTATGAAGAACTTGTAATAAAAAGATAAAACCATTAGTAAAGGGTACATATTACTGAACAGAGTAACCATGTGATTGTTTCAGGAACACCTTAGCCACAACGCAGATCCATTCACTGTCTCACATCCAGCCTATTGAATCCCTTCTGAGAAGGAATTGTGTTACAGTCTTTTGTGACATATGCAGCTGATGCACAAATTTTTTTTCCCAACCTTAATTAATAATTCCCATTAGCAAACCCTTATAGAATAAAACAAACACTGCACCGGGGGTTTTAAGGCAGAGAACTTAAGTCAGTTGTCACTGAGAGCTGCTCATGTCCTCTCTGTGTTTGTCTCATTTATCCTGAGATCTACAGCATTGAGAGAAGGATGTGGGAGAGAGAGTAAATGTATAAAACGGTTCAAACTGAAGAATCTTTATAATGACAAGTTAAATGGCGCACACATACTCTTGCAAGCTTACCTTTCTCTTCAACAATCACCATTGTCCCATTTCCACATACTTTCTTACAGAAAGGTATTTCAATAATTATTTCACAGTAGTAAAACCCAGTGTCATTTACATTAGCAGATTTTATCACAAGCACATCCTTGCTTTCATGGGTCATATCAGACACGTAGTAAAGTTTCGATGATACAGTTCTGGTGACATTTTCTTTGTTTACAAGATACCAGCTTACTCTATATCTCTCAATAGATTTTTTCCAGATGCAGGTGATTTCAGTGAAGTCTCCAACCGATAGATATATTTTCGTTGGTATTTGGGTGACTGTTAAATTACTGACAACTGTAGCTAGAGAAGAAATACACATAGATTTAAAGGTTAAAGCAGCAGACAGCTGTGTATTTGCCAATATATTATTTTTTATTTTCAACAAAAAGAGATTATAATATAAGTTGAGTACTAGAGGTTGAGTCTCAAGCATACTAAACACTTTATCTCCTAGATAAAGAATGACCAAAAGGAGTAATTAAAAATGATTCATCAGTGAGTACTGAAAGAATCATTAAGTTATAAAGAAAAATCCACTACAATTTTTGTCACTATGTAGGAGTCCTTGTCCTGCGCTGCATCTAATTAGTGACAAATGTACAGCATTTTTGAGGTGGGTTTTTAATTTTTTTTAACTTCTTTCATTACTTTTTTGCTGACAAGTAGTTTATAGAATCAAATTCACCTCCTTAGTTTAATATATATTCAAGATGCCAACCAGACTATAGTCGTCTCATCAGCGTTGTTGCTGGCCTTTTAGCTAAAGTTGACTCAAACAGTATTAGAGGAAATTAAACTTTGTACTCTTTCCTGCTTTGAGTCTTTATCACTCTCAGTTCATATGCAAAGTGATCTACATGAGATATTGTGAAATACCATACATATTTTTTTCTGAAGTGAAACCACTGTGTGGATATCAGATAACTATTTTTTTTTATTCTAATGACAAGTTCTAATCCTATAAATCTGTCCCCATGACTGCCGAGACCATTAGTTTCATATGCTGCATGAATAATTATACCTTTTTCTAGCATTTATACTATTAAAGTGAAGAACTACTCACAACGAGAGTAAAATGCGTAATTTTCTTCCAGATTTTATCCTGTTTCTAACTCAGGCACAATTCACACTGACATCTAAGTAATGGGGTGATTTTCCCTCCGTTTGGTCCAAAAATGGCATCTGAAAAGTTTTATCAGAATTATGCAAATAAACCTTTTTCCTTTGCCGTGAGAAAAAGCCACATATTCACCATACATAAAGGAGGCAGGTATCTATTTTTTTCTACAACACAGTTCTCAACAACTTGGAGAGAGCAATATGACGTTACAATAAGCAGCAGAAAAAATAAGGGAAAGACTTGATGTAGTGTGTAAATGACAATTTAGAAGCTGTTCAAGTGTCAAATAACTAATCACTAATTCCAGTTTCATTTCATTCAGTTCAGTTCATGGTTTGTCATTTAAAATACAGTTGTGCTATAGGCTGTGCTGCATTTCTATCTTGTGAATTTACTGTCTTTCTGAAAAATATCACTGAAAAAATCATTTTGCCCTTAATTAATCTCTCAATCTCACAGTCTTTTTTCACATTTATTTCAGTATTATCTAGTACGATTTGTATTGAATAAGAAACATGAAACATTATCTGCTTTGTATCTCAGTACCTATGTGATCTAGAACAAAATCTCCTTAACATTTTAAAATTCTACATTCAGTGATGTCACAATAAATATACAAGCCTGGAAGTCTAAGAAAAACAGGGCTTGCATTAACCTAACATATTTTTGTGTGTCAAAGTGTGTGATTTGCTCCTCTACACTTTTTCTACAACAATCTCTGTGAAAATCCTCCATGTCTCTCACACTTCTAGAGATACTAGGAGAAGTTTTCTTAAAACCCGCTCAAGAATTACAGGTAACTACAAACAAAACAAAGTAAACAGCACTTACCCAAGAACCCAAAACACATCGTTAAAAGAAGTTTCAGTGAAATTACCGTCATCATGCAGGATTATTAGTACTTGCATCAGGTTGTCTTTGTTGAAGATCAGCAAACCAACAAATGAAAGCACGTTAACTTCCTCTCTCCTCTTCCCTCACGTGGTGGGGAAGACAGAAACTGAAATACAATGGAAATTGTCACTCTTTAAAAGCTGTTGTCATAGATGCGTCTGTTTTAGAGCCCACCCATCCTCCCTGAAATTAGTAACTTTCTTCTATAAATTTTGAATTCTATCCTAACTAGTTGCCTTTCAACACTAGATTAGCCTGTCTCCTAATACAACATAAGAACCTGCTTTTCCATACTTACAGTGGTCTTATGTGAAACTTTGCATTGCATTTCTTCAATCTTCTATTCAAAGGCATTTTATGAAGATGAGACTTCTTTAGCTACAGTGTACATGCTTGTCAGTGGCCTCCTGCAGTCAACCTGATGAATCTTATCCGAAGCCAAAGAGATGATGATTGCACAGAGGTTACCTTGATGCCAAGCATTACTCCTGTCTTCCCTTATCACACATTTCATTGTCATCTTGCTGAATTCTTGCCTAAATTGTTCCCTCCTGTGAGAAAAGCACTTTTGCCTTAACAGCAGCTCTGGCAGGAGAAACGGAGGAAGAATGAGTTTGAAGCCTGCATTCACAGTGGCCTCCGCACCCTCCAACATCAGTGGGAAATAATCCAGGACACTACGTATGTGATGCATTTCACTATTGCCTCTACAGGTGCAGTTACATTAATGCAACACCAGTGTCAAGTATATTAAATAAGACCTGTTTAGGATGATCATATCCATGGGTTAAGTAAAATTATATACAGTTAAGACATCAAGTTAAGGATCATACTGAAACTTACTTGCCTTCATTTATTAAAAGAAAACTTACAAATATAGATAACTTTTATGCTGCTTAATGTTCTCCAGTACTGATTTATGGTTCCAACCTGGAATCACTTACATTGTCTGGCCAGAGAAAAGGAAGACAAAACATTGCTTCTATTTTCTCAACTTACCCAGTCTTATTCTCTTGACAGATGCAAAGGTAACAGGCCAGATAAAATTGTCCCACAAACCTGTTCAGTTGGATAACATCAAAATTGCAAAAAAAGAAGTTTAAAAAATCCCAAAATCTACTAGAACATATTGAGATCACAAACCAGTCAGTCTAAGAATTTGGCAAGAACCTGTCAACTACATTTTTTTCTAAAACCAACATGACGTTTTAGCAGTACTGTGCAGTTGTCCAGGACAGCTAAACTTCAATTTGCAATGAAGACAGAGCCACATTTGAAGTCTGAAGCTCTGCTCCTTTCCATTTGTAAGCAACAAAAGCATGATGCACCAGCCCATCTGCTTCTTAGTATTTACCTTACAGANAAACATTGCTTCTATTTTCTCAACTTACCCAGTCTTATTCTCTTGACAGATGCAAAGGTAACAGGCCAGATAAAATTGTCCCACAAACCTGTTCAGTTGGATAACATCAAAATTGCAAAAAAAGAAGTTTAAAAAATCCCAAAATCTACTAGAACATATTGAGATCACAAACCACTCAGTCTAAGAATTTGGTAAGAACCTGTCAACTACATTTTTTTCTAAAACCAACATGACGTTTTAGCAGTACTGTGCAGTTGTCCAGGACAGCTAAACTTCAATTTGCAATGAAGACAGAGCCACATTTGAAGTCTGAAGCTCTGCTCCTTTCCATTTGTAAGCAACAAAAGCATGATGCACCAGCCCATCTGCTTCTTAGTATTTACCTTACAGAAGTAGCTTGCAGTGTTGTTTAGATTGCAAGTAAAATTAAAAATGAGATAACAGCAAAGATAAATGTCACGAAGTGCTATAGGCTATCCCCACTTCTGAAGGAACCCAGATGACTTAGTTATCACCTTTTAGAACTAGTGAGGACGTAACAAATACCTTTAAATTCAAGTGAATAAAAAGATATAGTAAAGCAAGTAATTTATACTTAAGGATATTGTTTCATTATATTAAATAATTCTGTTAGCGTTGACTATATTAAATAATTCTGTTAGTATTGTTGTTCATGTTTTCTTTGGTACTAATGACCAAAGATGTAGAAAAAATGAAGTATGAATGTGCAAAAGGGAAAAACTACTTTCTCTTGTATTTAAACACCTACATTTCTGCATTTAGCATCAAGTTATGCAGCTGGCAGTTTGAGCATGCAGAACACTTTGTCTAGAGACTAGCATTTTCAATAATGCTGACAGCAGGTTTTATTTACTCTGAAACATGCTTTGGTTCTAATACAAAGCATCTACTGTCAGAGATGAAATGAAATAGCACACAGAAAAAGGGGCTGGGTAAAAGGGTTTTATTTTTAGCCCAGGTTACTTCACTGTGCCGTTTTACAACACAACCCCACAAACGCTCATCACAGTACTACTGAGTGGGTGGAAAAATATGGTGACAAAATTTCCTAAGCCAGCTTTGCTGCCAGGATAAGTGCATCACACAAAACGACTATGTAGGTCAGGAAAGCAGTTAAACAGCAAGATCCCTTTAAGTTTTCTTCTTTTTCTGCAACTTTATCTTGCTTAACCTTGAATACTGCATCAATGAATTTGGATTCTGTAAATATGTAACTTCACTCACCTGTGTGTTGGAGATGATTGCAAAGCAGCAGCTCAGCACAGAGGCTCTCTGTACTTGGAGAGAGCAATAATAGTTACAATCAGACTCTTCTGGATGCTTTGCACAAACCCATCTTTCCAAAACTTTTCTCTATGGTGTACAAAGAACACTAGTGGAGGTGTACTGAAAAATACATTTGAAACTTTTAAACACAGAACCTAAATGCCCTCCCTCCTCCTTAACCATATGTCAGACTTGTTCAAGAGCTTGTAACACAAGTATTAATGAGACATCAGCATTTTTAAGGTGTTACTGTCAGCTAGGAAACTTTACAGCAGAACTGAGTGGAGTATGTGTGAAATATAGTCAAGTGAGTTTGTAGTTCTGCTGCATCAGAATAAGAGAGAGCAAAAGCCATTTTTTTACATTTATTTATTATGAAAACATAATGTGAAATTTTCATGTGAAATTTTCACACTTGAAATAAAATTCTGAAGCACTAAGTCAAAGACATTACTAGATTCATTTTAAAAAGAAAGTTTTAATTCACATTTGCCTTTCCAAGATCTTCTTCAAATTCTAGCAAACACTTTAGAAAGTTGCAGGTGTGCCAAAAAAAAGTTCTAGTGAAAATGGAAATCTGACTTTTGTTGTGCCTAACTCACAGAATAACCAGGTTGGAAGAGAGCCACCGGATCATCGAGTCCAACCATTCCTATCAAACACTAAACCATGTCCCTTAGCATCTTGTCCACCCATGTCTTAAACACCTCCAGGGAAGGTGACTCAACCACCTCCCTGGGCAGACTGTTCCAGCGCCCAACAACACTTTCAGTGAAAAATTTTTTCCTTATGTCAAGCCTGAACCTCCCCTGGTGCAGCTTGAGGCCATTCCCTCTTGTCCTGTCCCCTGTCACTTGGGAGAAGAGGCCAGCTCCCTCCTCTCTACAACCTCCTTTCAGGTAGATGTAGAGAGCAATGAGGTCTCCCCTCAGCCTCCTCTCCTCCAGGCTAAACAACCCCAGTTCTCTCAGCCGTTCCCATAAGGCCTGTTCTCCAGCCCCTTCACCAGCCTCTTTGCTCTTCTCTGGACTCACTCCAGAGCCTCAACATCCTTCTTGTGGTGAGGGGCCCAGAACTGAACACAGGATTCAAGGAGCGGTCTCACCAGTGCCGAGTACAGAGGGAGAATAACCTCCCTGGACCTCCCTGGTCACACCGTTTCTGATACAAGCCAGGATGCCATTGGCCTTCTTGGCCACCTGGGCACGTTGCTGGCTCATGTTCAGTCGGCTGTCAACCAACACCCCCAGGTCCTTCTCCTCCAGGCAGCTCTCTAGGTAGACTTCTCCTAGTCTGTAGCTCTGCATAGGGTTGTTGTGCCCCAAGTGCAGGACCCAGCATTTGGCCTAGTTATAACCTCATGCCATTGGACTCTGCCCAGTCTGCTCAGGAATCTTCCTCTCTTCTGACTTAAACACAAGGAGGAAAGCAGGTTGTCACTGGGAGTTTTAACCAGTACGTAACTTAAGCGTAACATACCTCATAATGGTCAGCAAAAGAAAATACATCTAATTTATCTTTCAACTATGAATACTAAATTACATCTTAGTGAGAAAACAACCTCCACAGCACAAATGAACTGACAAAACAAACATGCCCATTGTGGACACCACAATTTAATTTTCAAATGATTTTAAAGAGTGCGAGTGATAATTTCACCTGATCTAGTGATTAAAGAAGTGATCTGCAAAATCTCCTATCAAAAGACTAGCTATGTAATTCTTACACGGTAGAAAAAAAATGGCCAAAGTACTGGCTTCAACACATTCATCAGCGGGACTTGACCAAGATAAACACTACCATGAAAAACAAAGAAGTTTCTTTACCTCCAATTTAATTTTGCAGCTGGCTGAATGTAAAACAAAGAAAGTCTAACAGGAAAATTACTTCTTTTGTGAGTCCAAATAACTAATATCTACATTTCAAAAATGTGGATATAATGAGAAGTATTAGAGACAGAATAGGGCAATGGGAAGCAAAGTAGAATATAAGAAATCCAACCACATGTTTGTCAAGTAGGGGCAAACCCTGTCATCTCCAGTGGTTGGAAGTCGTTTCCTTTCCATTTTCTAGCTAAGGCTCATGTTTTTGCTACTCACTCCATATCAGATGCTGAGCAACGCTGCAGCCAGCAGAACACAGAGCCACAGAGAAAACATGAAAAGGTGGTCTTGAGCACTGGAAAAAGACATGATAAAAGAGGGTTTGCTGAGTGCTGCTCTTTATTCCTGGACACAGACAGACTCCACCAGCTCTTGATGACATTCAAGCTTCTACGCCTCAAAATTACACAGAATGAGAAAACAAACATAATTCAGCTTTCCAGGCAAAATAAGCTTATCTCCCACAAGACTCAGATCAGCAGTATTTTGGAGGGTTTGCAGCCAGGAGCTGTGGACAAAATAAGTTGGTATCAGGAGATTCTGCATTTCAGACTTCTACTGGTTTGACTCTAACTGTTTATCACACCCTGACCTTCCCCGACAGCCAAGTGATCTGCTGTCTCCCCCTGGCTCTTCCACTCTGTAACTGCTACTTCCTTAACCCCAACTAAAATTAAACCTGCGGCTTATTTCCCATGGCACAAATACATTGCATGCATGTGTGACTTTTCCCCCTTCTTATAACATTACATCCATCCACCTTTCTTTTGTGTTTCCTCTCTGATGTATGGTTTGAAGTACTATTTAAAAACAGAGTGGCCTGATTCCTATCAAGCCTGGATGTAGCACTGCAATATTTGTCCTCACTATTTTGATAGATATGAGGGAAGAAAAAGGATGATTACTAAATGGTTCCCTCTACAGATCTGAATGCCTGCAGGCTTCCATTTGCTTGGGCTGAGATTTCTCAGGAAAAATAACATATAAAATATGCAATGATATCTTCTTCTAGCAGGAAGGACGTGCCTTTTATAGACAGTAGTCTTGGATGCCTCCAGCGCAATACAAAATTCGGCTTTGGCAAATTACTCCCTGATGGCCAAATGCACCGAAATAGTAGCAGATAAAATATTCTGTAAGGTTTTTTTGTTTTTCTTTTAAATCTGAAAATCTCCAAGAATTGAAGTAGAAAAAAAATCCAACAGATAGATAAATCAGCAGGTAATGAGGTATTCCTGTTTTATTATCCTGCATACAGAAGGTTTTTGTAGGATTTGTTCTAATACAGCCCACTAGAAACATATCAACCTGTCATGTGGGAAAGAAGTGCCCAAAGTTAGCAGCTGTAGAATCCTTTACTGCTTGGCCATGACTGACCATGCAATTGGCCACTGAATATACAGTTCAGCATTTATAATCCACCAGCATAACTTGTTGTGATAAGCACATGTATTAGTAAATACCACTTAAGTCAGAAAAATGTGAATTGTAAGTATATCGATGCGTAACCTACACAGCATACTCATTATACTACATGGCATAACCAAGAAGGGAATGAGAAAGCATGTATAAGCAATGAAAATGACTTAGCTTAACACATTCTATTTCCCAATTACATACACAAACCAAAAAATAGCTGCCATCATGCTTTGCTGCATCCTAGTCAGTGTTATACACTACCCCTCTGGGCTTAATGTTGCAGGAAAATGACTTCCCTGCAGCACAGCAGGTTAGATTGGCATATCACTAAATATTTATAGCCAAGTATGAAAAACAACCAATAGAAAATACGAAACAACAGTTCTTCAGCCAGTAACTGAATGTGGCAGCTTCGGCAGTGATTTTAATGAGATGCAACCAGTTAGTATAAACAGGCTGTCTACACAGAAAAATTGACCACCAGCACAACTCTTCAGCATAACCACTTTACAAAAGCCGTTCTGGGAGAGCCCTTTCCACTCTATTTCCTTTGTTCTTGAACAGTGTCTCGACATGGAGGAAATTATTGCTGAACAGCTGAAGTAAATCAGAACAATTACCACAGTGCAGTGTCATTTTTGCATAATTCTAGATCTGGAATTATTAATCGATTGAAAAGATACCTATTGTTCCTCTTTTAAATCTCTTCTTTCAGTTTTATGTTTCTCACTGGGCAGAAATACAGTTTTGTACAGTGTTGCACCAAGCATAATTCATCATTACCACTACAGGGAAGTGACTGACTTGATCCCATCTCAGCTATGTGCATCTTCATGTTGAATATTTATTCAACTACTTATTATATTATGTTATCCTGCATACAGAAGGTTTTTGTAGGATTTGTTCTAATACAGCCCACTAGAAACATATCAACCTGTCATGTGGGAAAGAAGTGCCCAGAGTTAGCAGCTATAGGATCCTTTACTGCTTGGCTGTGACCGACCATGCAACTACTCTACTTATTTAAGTAGAGATGCCCAGTGGCATGTGAACAGAATCAGATTCTATGCCTCCACATTGATCACAGCTAAGGCAAAAAATAGAAAAATGCAACATCTCCTTTGGACACAAATATTTACCAGCTCTAGGAAAGCTACTTGCTAAGTCTCCTCCTGCTGCTGCTCATTCAGGTCTGCTTAGAATTTGCACTTATTGCCAAAATAACCCTAAACACAGTCCCCCACAATTAACTTCAACGTGATGCTAATGGAACATTTCCTGCTACCACTGTGCACATGCTTTGAGCCTGAGAAGTATGAAAGTGCACAGCGCCATAAGAAAGGTGTCCCTGCTTCAGGTTATGCAATGAGTTAGTTACTGGCCTTGTGACAATACACCTTCAGTCAACAGTTTTAGCTCCTGTTTGCCCAGAACAAAATATCCAGGACTGGGATGCTACAAAGCAAAACCAATCAGACCTGAACCTTAAGAGATACAATTTAAACAAACTTAGTGAAAAGGAACACAAACAGTACATTCAGTCTACAGCAAGCAGGAACTCTGCAGTTGTTGCCCGAAAGGCATAGTAATTGAAATACATGACAAGCATAACTCCTTGCAGGTACAAGCAGAAATCATTTAGCAAATCACTTTTCTGTGATTTGGAAGTCATTCCCTCTAATAATAAAAACCCAAAGAAAAGACTCTTGAGATCATCACTAATTAGAAAGACAATTCAAGACTGTAGGACTAATATGACTTTGTCAGTGCTCCACAGTGAAGCACCACAAAAGCAATCACTTTAGAACCACCTACAGCAAGCACAAAAATGTTCAACATGCTTTCTTTGCAACATCAAGGTCATTTCTGGATTTTTTGAACTGAAACTGTTCCAGGAAAAAAAAAAAGCATTGTAAATAATTAATCATCAAAAAATACCCACAACTCAGGCCAATACTTTAATTAAATTTAAGAGTTTATTCCAAAATTACTATTTCCTTCATTAACAGCAGTAAAATGTTTTTCAAGGTCATCACACGTCTTGAAACAAACATTCACTGTTAATACATATTCATTTCTGGAATACTATATCAAACTTTATTGACCTTGAAAGTATACAAAGAAAGTCCTTATTTCCATTGGGTGAACAGTTACCATACAGTTTTCTGAGGCCTCTGTACTGTTGGAGAACCCTGTAAAACACAAAAATGTTGGCAGTTTACTCCAGAAGAAGCTTTACTCAAATGTTCCTATGATTCTATCTCAATGGTTTTAACTCATCCCTTCCATGAAAGCTGGTGTTCAAGCAGATTCTGCTCCTTAAGGTTGTAATTAAGGAGCCTAGGATGAGTCCATTCATAACATTAAGATATATAACAATCCATCTACTTCTCACACACTGACTCACACGTGATCAACTCGCCAGTCATACACCTTTTCTTTATCATGAGTAAACAGCAAGCAAGTTCATAGCTGCAGGTCAAGCAGAGTTCTCAGCTCCCACCTAGCCCAGCCCATAACTGCTGCAACCTTTTTACAAAGCACATAATGGATCTAAGTGACAGTAGGGACAATGGCCAGATAACTGACTGGAAGGAGAAATGAAATGAGGTCACCCACAGCATTTGACTTGAATGTCCGCCCTAACTTGACTCATATCCACACGGTCATTTAAGCTGATTACAGTGGGAGTTTTTAACTGCAGCTGTCTGTTTTTCTGCAGCACAGGCTTAAGCTTAGATCAACACAACGCATCAGCATCTAACAAAATCAATCTGTGTCACAAATGTGAATTCATAAAGTAGTTACTTCTATCGTGACAAAGATAACTGGAGAGATTTCAAGCCATCAGAGAAATACAGCAGGCTAGTACTTGCCAGGAATCTTCGCTAAATGTTACTGCTCACAGTCTCTGCCATATACTAGGTCTGTCATATAGATGAATTATTTAATCTTGCAAATATTTTTATATTTTTAATTATACCATTTATTAGGATTTAACAGTCAACAACAATACAGACACCAGCCTTCCTGAGGATCGTAGCTGCTTGGCACTTACCTTTGCTTGGGTATTGTGCATTCCTCCATTTCCACCGCTTCAAAGCGTTAACATCCCAGGTGCCCGTGAGTGATCGCTCTTCCACTAGCATCACTGTTCCTAATCCTTTTAGCAAAGACTGTGAGTAAAGAAAACGCAAGGTATCAAATCACAATTTATTGTAAATAGCATCAGACTCCTGGGTCTAGTACACAGATCAGAGTAGGAGTTTTCTCTCTAGCACTGATCTTTTAAGTAGCACAGCATAGACTTTAAAAGTCTGCTAGGTCATTCAACATAAGGGCAAATACAGATTCACCAGGCTTCAAATAAAGAAGCTGAGGTGCTGAGAGCTTTCTCTGTGTTTCATTAAAGTTCATAGCCTACTAGACTTTCCATTCAAGAGCTGAAACTTACACTGTGCTTAAAAAAACAAAACAGAGAAACCTGCATCTTGTTCCCCATGTTTCTGTCATCATAATCAGGATTTCATATTTTAAAATAATAAACTCTTCTCCTATATTATAAAAAAATCTAGCAGAAATAACCTACAGAGGAAAAAAAAATTGATTCCTTTAATGCTGTCCACATTTCATTAACTATAAGTACAACTCGCACTACGTAAAGAAACAGCAAAGCTCTTTCTGAACTGGTTAAGGTACTGCAGTAAGTGTCCTGGAAGATCAGTCCTATGGATATCTATGCAGATATTCATGCTGTGCCACAGCAATTTCATCTGAAGCAACAGCTGCCATTTTGCAGAGAGGTTAAAGGTATACTAGTATTTTGGTATCTTCCTAGAAGACATGTTAAAGCATGTGAAGGATGGGGAGGTGATTAATGGCAGCCAGCATGACTTCACCAGGGGCAAGTCCTGTCTCACTAACCTAGTGGCTTTCTATGATGGGGTAACCACAGCAGTGGAAATGGGAAAGCCAATGGATGTGATCTATCTGGAGTTCTGTAAAGCCTTCGAGACAGTACCCAGCAACACTCTTCTCTCTTAATTGGAGAGATATGGATTTGATGGGGGGACAGTTTGGCAGATAAGAAACTGGCTGGATGGTTGTATTCTAAGAGTAGTGGTCAATGGCTCAATGTCCAGATGGAGATCTGTTACAAGTGGTGTCCTTTAGGGGTCCATACTGGGAACAGTGCTGTTGAGTATCTTCATCAAAGATACAGACAGCAAGATCGAGTGCACCCTCAGCAAGTTTGCAGATGACACCAAGTTGAGTGGTGCAGTTGCTGATGTCATCCAGAGGGACCTGGACAAGCTGAAAAAGTGGGCCTGTGAGAACCTCATGGGGTTCAACAAGACCAAGTGCAAGGTCCTACATCTGGGCTGAGGCAAGCCTTGATTTCAATACAGGCTGGGGAATAATGTGATTGAGAGCTGCCCTGCAGAGAAGGACTTGGAGCTGCTGGTTGGTGAGAAGTTTGACATGAGCCGGCAACGTGTGCTTGCAGCCCAGAAGGCCAACTGTGATCTGGGCTGCATCAAAAGAAGTGTGGCCAGCAGGTCGAGGGAGGTGATTCTGCCCCTCTATTCCTCTCTTGTGACACCCCACCTGGAGTATTGTGTCCAGTTCTGGAATCCTCTACATAAGAAGGATATGGAACTGTTGGAATGGGTCCAGAGGAGGGCCACAAGGATGATCAGAGGGAAGGAGCACCTCTTATACGAGGACAGGATGAAAGGGTTGAGGTTGTTCAGACTGGAGAAGGCTCTGAGGAGACCTTATAGCAACCTTCCATTACCTGAAGGGCTACAAGAAAGCTGGGGAGGGACTGTTTACAAAGGCTTGTAGTGACAGGACTAAGGGGAATGGGTATAAACTGGAGAGAGGCAGATTTAGACTTGACGTAAGGAAGAATTTCTTCACTGTGAGTGTGGTGAGGCACTGGCACAGGTTGCCCAGGGAAGTTGAGGCTGCCCCATTCCTGGACGTGTTCAAGGCCAGGTTGGATGGGACTTTGGGCAACCTGATCTAGTGGGACATGTCCCTGCCCATGGCAGGGGGGTTGGAACTGGATGATCTTAAGTTCTCTTCCAACTCTACCTATTCTGATTCTATGATCCTTTGTGGAGTATCTATCACACAGAGACCAATTCTCTGTGGAGCAGTAACACCTTAAGCAGCATTCAGTCTTGAAGGATTGAATTTACCTTCAGATTCACCATCACAGGTTGAGACAGCACAGGATCCTCTCCGACCTCATACAAGTGCCTAATTCTTAGCAGAACACGACTGAAGTCTGCATCGCCTTGCTTCTGTTTACCTTTAAGAGAAAAAAATGTAAACATTTTCTTACTTTAAAGAGAAACTCAATTTTTCAACTTTTTTTAAGCTTTAAACTCTTGTAATTTGAAATTAATTCCCATTTTTAAAAACTAGCAAAAGGACTTACAACAGGAAATACTCAGCTCTCATGGTTGACAGCTGTGATGCTAATGGACATGACAAATTCATGCAAAAGACACATTCTACTATTTGAGTAGAGCAATCACACACTACAATTAACTTTCTTAGTAGAGGAATTTAGAATAAATACAAGTACTAGCCATTGAGGACAGAAAGAAAAGAAAGCCAGCTTCTTTAAGTGTAACAATCAGCCAGCCTTCTGAAAGCACCTACCCATGTGAATGCTGTGGACCTGCTCTGCATGATCCGAGCTGTACTTCCACCCTGGAATGCTCAGAGTCTGCAGATGAAGATTAGGTGGGAGTGTTACAGGTGAACCAGGGACTTCATTTTGCTGAAGTTGTCCAGGTAGCTTTGGTTTATCTCCTTTGTGTAAAGTGAAACAAAGTAAACATCAAACATCCATCAGACACACAAGCCTGGCAAGGGTACTGTGAAGAGATTTTTGCTTTTTCTGCAAAGGCAGATGCAAAGCAAATGCTACGCTTTCTCCTCCAAGGCTTTGTGAGATACAAAGCAGAAAACAGCATGATTTTAAATGCTGCAGAAGTATATTAAAGCTTCCCATAAAGCAAATTTCAATGCAGCTTGAAGTTGCTATTCCACTACCCCGCTTCAGTTTTAGTTGATAAGTCAAACAAATATTTTCAAAAGAATGACTTAAAAATGGTCATTAAGGACTCAGCATCTTGGAAGCTGATATATGATCTGCTAGCTACTTTGCACTAATTCCCTGTGCAGACATTTTGTTCTCATTAGATGCTTTAAATTTATTCTCCTCTGAAAGTAGAGATAATTACATAACAAGAGAAACATTTCATACACTTGGACAACATCCATGTTAGAAATTAATGCAAAGTAATTAGCAGGCTCTAAATGTGCCTCCTAACTCACTGTGTACTAACTTTGTCACACAGAAGGCTTGAAGTCTGCATTTACAAACTTAACAATATATGTCGGAACAAAATAAATAATCCATTCAGATGCTAAAGATAGTACAGGAGACGGAATGAGTTACCTGATAATTCTCCAAACATTACTACTGGCCTGTGTTCTAATGCCAGTCTACTTGTCTGATAGAAAGCATTGGTTACAGCCTGGGGTCCTAAAATAAGCCAAATCACAGGGTGAACCACCGAAGAGTCATTCAAAGTGAGATTGTAATTCAGGTCCCACTGAAGGTTGTTCCATAGTCTCCTGTGAAGCATCACCTGTATTGGGAAGGTAAATGTCACAAGAATAATTAGGCATCATGTTTTTTTAATATTATCAGCAGCCATGAAATTATGCTCTTGCAGGAAAAAAAAAATTGCTGTATTACCTCCACTTGTCCATTTCCTTGACTTGAGACACCATGAGCTCTTTCTGCAAGCAGCATCAGCCTTGTGGTGTTATCTTCAATGTAGGCAGTCTGGGCCATAGGATAATAGTTCTGAAAACAGATAGTAAACCATCAGCGAGAATATTAACTTAGGTAACAATACCGGAGAATGAAGGTAAGACAAAACTGACTCTGGGTTACACCTCTGTACTCACCCGAGCCACTGTGTTATTCACATATGCCTTGAATGGTCTTTTCTGAATCTGATATCCGTTGTTGTCAGTGTAGAGTAGCTGCCGGGTGTTCAAATTTGTGTTCGTTCTTAGAATTGCTTCACGATTTAACTCCAAAGGTCCAACTCTGTATTCTTGCTCTATCCTGTGGCAAAGCAATTTCCCATCATAGCCTTCTGGTGCTGTATACATCCTGGTATATGCTGCATACACGTACTCCTCGGCAGTGGCATTACTGTAAAAATGAGAGGAAAGATATAAAGAGCTTATAAGGTGGAGAACTGAAATGGTTATGTCAAGACTTGAAAATCATTCATGACATCATCTTACACACAGACAACTTTCTTGGCTATTTTCTACGTGTTTCATGTACACGTACAATTATTTTTAATTTAAATTTAATTTTCAAATGTACAGATATTCAGCTGGAGTAAATTACATCCTACAATTTTCTTTAGTGCTGCAAGTGTAAAGAGGGCTCTTCATTTGACTAAAGAGGCTCTGTCTTTCTCAACATTAACAAAAAATTATAGAGTAAGTATGACTCCCTAAGCAATACATTTACATTCTACAGAATATGTATTTTTCAATCTGGGTAACATTAATTTTGATGCAAGAATTCCACTGTTTTCCAAAGGTCTTTCTCAGCCACAATCCTTGCACAATGCCATGTAAAGTCAAAGGCTTCAATCAACCAACCAGATTCAGAAAAGGGTGAAGGGTTTATAGACTAATATAATTTAAACACAGAAAAATAGCTACTTCATCAAGGGGCAGACTGTCCTTGTGCATACTCTAATTCACTTGTACAGAAGATATTCACAGTTATAAAAATGAACCAATATACCCAAATTCCACCCATCTAAGAAAACATTAGCTACATTTTAAATTGAACTGTATGGAACCAGAGTTCCAACAGAAGCTGCACCTTAAAGCAAACCTCAGAAAATAATTCTGAAAGGCCTTCACATCCCTTCCTGCAGCAACACGTGCTATTTAAAAGAGATGCTTCCTCAGCACTACAGTTAGCAGATGCATGATAGTGATTTATTCTAAAATCTAAACAGTACACAGAACTCACTGTTTAGATGTGTCTATACAGAATCAATCTCATAAAGAGAATTAAACATTCCAGTGAAATGTAGTTGTTGTACCTGTAGAAATACTGCCGTATCTCTGTCATCAAGCTTCCAGAAACCACTTCCAACTCCACTGCTTTTGATACCGGAACAGCTGAAGCATTTGGGGCAAATAAGTAGTTATCTGAAATGGGTCCTTTCCTTATGTCTCCATTCACATGGTACTCAAGGAACTCTTGAGTCAGCTGGACTGTCAGGTTAGTCTCCCTGTGAATTCACAGAAGAGGAAAAACTATATTGCTTACAAACATATTTTGTACATAACAGATGCAAAGCTGATCTGCAATGCGAATGAGTCCGGGAACATAAGAAAAAAAAATTGTGAATACCTGATTTTATAAGAATTGGGAAATGAAGAGGTCAGAGAATAAAAAGATCTTCCTGTCAAGACATCTGTCAGTGTGCAAATAAATGGGGATTCTATGTAATTTTATACTTTCTTTAAATAAAAACATCTCAGGACAGAAAAAACCACCCACATTAGCTCACTGTTTTGAGTTGCTACACCTTTTTTAACCTTTCCTCCCATTCTGAAAGCAAACTTCCTGAAACTCAAACATTCCAAGCTTGCCTGAAGGCTTGTAAAGAAAGTGACTATCCTGTTTCTCTTACATGCTTAATTCCAGCTCTTGTTGCCTGCCAGAACAGGATGGAGAACAGTGGGATTTGAATGAGGATTTTTGTTCTTCCTCATTGTATTTATTATATTCCTCATGGAATCAGGATATAATTAGGAGCTGGACACACTCTGATGAAGTACTTACTCCATGGCTCTTAATTAAGGCACATCTATATTATTAAAGCTGATTAATCAATCCTGAACTATACTGGACAACAAGTTCTTGCTTTAGGAAGCAGATTTATGAAGAAAAACACAAAGGTGAAAGAGACCTAGTACTCACTAGGCCAATGCCAAAGGGGTCAAATCTTTCATCAGTAGATATCTGATAGTTTGAGTTCTGAGCAGGCAAAAAGCAGCACAGCGATACCGAAGCTGAAGAAATTGGGCCAGTTTGCATCAGCCAAGAAAGACAATCTGCAGACCGCAAATCTCACCTCAATCTTGACTGGTTTTCCACTTTATTTGCCTGATTACATAGAAACTCCTTAGTGACATATTTCCTTTCAAAACATTTTGTAGTTTTTTGACATAGAAACAGTGACATAGGACTTGTAAAACACTACGGATTAGTAAAAGAAAGCTCTTGCCTTATTCCTTCAGGCTCATCATAGAACTACAGCGTATGTTCCTACATTTTTTATTTTTAATACAAACACATTCATAACCCTCTTCAGAACTAAAGTACAATGAGATTCTGCTTATCTACTAGTTAATGCCATGATATGTCATCTTAGACCAAATGCATGGTTAAATAAGGCAACAACACTACAGAAATAGTATGGAATCACATCTAGGCTAGCGTCGATGTTTCTTGTAGAAAGGACAGCACGTGAACTGGAGATAAAAAAGAAAAATTGTAGAGAACAGTTCACTAGTTAAGTCTCAAAATTCAAGTACGTAAATCAGTCCCTGTACTTATTTTTACAAAAGGTTTTACACAACTGGAAACATTATTAAAAACAAGCAGGCAACCTCACCTCTCTGTAATGCTGTGCATTAGATTTGTATTTTGGTCAAACAAGATCTGGTAGCAGTTGTTAATCACAGGAAGCAACTGTTGACTTTGTTGACCTGCATAAGTTATGTCTTTCCTCTTATACTTGACTGATTTTCCAACAAATGCAGACTGTTTATCATGCGAGGGTTTAACACTGTACTTTCTGTAGCTCAGACCACTTATTGAAACTAGAATATAGAGATCATAGGTAGAATTGGACTCCACTGAGCTTTGAACCTGTATGTTAACATACACAACAGTGCTCCGTTACAGAAAATTAATTAGCAAGGCAACTCTCTTCATGTGTTGTAAGCTCTAAATTACAAAAATAAGTTTCTAAACACGTCACTCTTATAATTCTCAACTATAATGTAAATCTGTACTGACTTTAATTGGGAGTTTAGTGAGCTTATATTAAGCTTAGACTTTCAGTGAAGTAAAGAGGGTTGCTAAGCAAATTACAAAGTTAAATCTTATTTTAGTATGAACATGGAATCTTAGATCTTGATTTAAGATAGCATTACAAAATGTCTATATGAGCAGAAATAATCACAAATTAAACCAATCAGTCAAATGACAGAAAAGAGACTGAAACATGAGAGAGGTGACTAGCGCAAGTATGAGAAAACTCATGGCAAGAAGAGGAAGTGTCCAGATGTGCCCTCACCTTCAGCAAGGCACACAGAGGGAGATAGAAGCACGTGGCATAGTTTTGAACAGTAAAGAGAACACCAGTGTTACTTAACATCAAAATACCTTAAACAACAGTTTGTAATGATCTTTCATATGTATCCTGCCCATTAACATTATATAATTTAGTACTACTTTTGGTTCAGGGGAATAAAATGGGACTAGAGAAATATTGAACAGATTATATGGACAAAGAGGTTAGTTATGACTCACCAGAAGTTAAAGCGAGCTGTCTGAACCTTCACACTGTGGATTGGCATATGCCCAGCTACCCACATCACAGACCTCCTAAACTTAGTGGTATCACCAGAGCCTCCCCTCATTCTCTTCCCTGACTATACAACTCACATACAGTGGAGAAGGTGGAAGAGCATTTGCCAAGCCTCAGTTCCTCTGAGCCACATACTCACATCAGGGTTCTGAGGTAAAGATGTCTTTCTCTTAAAAGGAGTGTGTGATATGAATGTACTTTTGAACAGTACATACTGGAAGAAAAAGACCTCAGACCACCTCCTCATTACTGGTAAAGAGATTTCCATTAGCCTCAAGTGACTACCCACATGTGTATATAGGTAACTTAGAATCACAGAATCATATAATAACCAGCTTAAAAGAGACCCACCGGATCATTGAGTCCAACCATTCCTACCAAACACTAAACCATGTCCCTTAGCATCTTGTCCACCCATGCCTTAAACACCTCCAGGGAAGGTGAATCAACCACCTCCCTGGGTAGCCTGTTCCAGTGCCTAACGACCCTCTCCGTGAAAATCTTTTTCCTGATGTCAAGCCTAAATCTGAGCTTGAGGCCATTCCCTCTTGTCCTGTCCCCTGTCACTAGGGAGAAGAGGCCAGCACCCTCCTCTCTACAACCTCCTTTCAGGTAGTTGGA